>PVIH01002826.1:0-123066 GCA_004025045.1 Sigmodon hispidus
GTGCTGAGCACTGCATCAGCAGGTAGGGTGGGTGCTGAGCACTGCATCAGCAGGTAAGGTGGGTGCTGAGCACTGCATCAGCAGGTAGGGTGGGTGCTGAGCACTGCATTAGCAGGTAAGGTGGGTGCTGAGCACTGCATCAGCAGGTAAGGTGGGTGCTGAGCACTGCATCAGCAGGTAAGGTGGGTGCTGAGCACTGCATCAGCAGGCAGGGTGGGTTCTGAGCACTGTATCAGCAGGCAGGGTGGATGCTGAGCACTGCATCAGCAGGCAGGGTGGATGCTGAGCACTGCATCAGCAGGCAGGGTGGATGCTGAGCACTACATCAGCAGGTAGGGTGGGTGCTGAGCACTGCATCAGCAGGCAGGGTGGGTTCTGAGCACTACATCAGCAGACTCAGGCTCTGTGTGAACACTGTGGTGGACTTGCACTGAAATGGCTACAATATCATTTGTCCTATGTGTTTTCTCATGGGCTAAAACATCCTTATGTATCACATGACTGTTATTGTTGTGACATGTCACATGACATCACATGTTGTCATTGTTGTGACTATATAACTGCAGAGGACATGAGCAGACATGGGATGGTCTACAAATTCAGGGATATTTGCAATACTCTGATCATTTGCTGAAACAGCTCACAGAACTGAGGGCAGCTTTACTCACTACTAGGGTTTCATTACCAAGGGTGTGAGGAGTAAACAGCCATAAATGGTAGTTATAGGGCAAGGTCTGGGAATGGAGGGCTTATGTCTCCCACGGAGTCAGGGCCCAAACTTTGTGGTGTATCTGTATCATTACTGGCCCAGAAGCTATGAAATCTCAATGTCTAGAGCTAGGTTTGTTATGTTGGCATGACTGATGACATCATTGTCCACATGGTTGAACCCTGCAGTCCCCTTCACTTACTAGCATGAAGAGAAGTTGAATATTTCAACCTCCATCCTGAAATGCTCAACACCCCCAAGACAACCCCCCCTCCCCTATGAGTCATCTCATCAACATAAACCACAAGTCTGGTCCATGGAGCTTATGGATGGAGAAGATGCTCATAACACCAGGAAGTCATAAGGGTTTTAGGTACCTGCTTCAGTAGCCTCTGTGTGTGTGTGTGTGTGTGTGTGTGTGTGTGTGTGTGTGTGTGTGTGTGTGGTGTTTCAAGCAATGTAATAAATCTAATGTGGTTACCTGCAATTTTCTTCTTTCTTGTCAGCTAATACTTGCAAGTTCCTATTTTAGACTGAGTCCAGAGTAGGAAAGGGTTGTTCTGGCTCCTGCTGCGTGGACTGTGGGTGTGGGATCCAGCAGGGAGCACTCAGGACATCCAAATATCCTTCCATTTGCCTTTACCAGGAACCAGTGTATTAACCAGATGAAAGAGGTGAAGGATCAGTGTGAGGAACGGATAGAAGAAGCCACCAGAAAGAGAAATGAAGTAGTAGATTCCAGAGGGGCAGATGAAAGAATGAACCAGCATCAACAGGTAATTTGGGACTGTGTGTCCAGGGCATCCAGGAAGTACACCTCCTCTCCTGAGCTTTTCTTCTGCTGTCCTGTGTCTGTTCTGTGTGTCCTGCTGTCCTGTATGTCTGTTCTTCCCATGGGTGTGGGTGTATTGGAGCAAATCCTGGTGCAGGTTGCCCAGACCCAACCATGTATGCTGCCCCCCAGCTCAGAGCCCTAGCCTTAAACATGTCAGCCCCGGGTGGAAGAAGCCTATGCTGTTTGGCCATTTGGGGACACTGAGGCCAAGATGAAGTGCTGTGGCCAGGGTCAGCCTGGTCAGTGGTGGCCACAGCAGTGCTCCCTCATGTGTTCTCTATCAGAGCACCATCTTTTCACAGCATGAGCTTCTCTTCCCACTGAGTTTTTATTTTAATTAATTTATGAGCTAATTATTCTTGTATTCATGTATTTTTTCTTACTTTGGATTTACTTTGTTAATTTGTCTCACAGCTTCTTAAAGTACAATCTTGATTCTTGGATACAGATTTTCTTCCTGTCTCATATTGTTGTATAACCAATGCTACAAAATACCTTTTAGAAAATCATTGCTTTTACTGTAGCCTATAAATTACAGTATACTGTTCTCATTCGATCAAGATGTTTTTATTTGTTTATTTATTTTTTTTTCTAGTCAGGGTCTCACTGGATAGCCCTGGCTATACTAGAACTCACTTTGTAGTCCAGGCTGGCTTCTGACTCACTCATAGAGATCCACCTACCTCTGCCTCCTAAAGTGCTGAGATTAAAGATGTGACCAAAGTATTTTTAAAATTGAGACATTTTCATTAGTCTGTGCATTATTTAAAAGCATGTGCCTTCATCTCCACCCAGTTAAGGATTTCCAGCTGTCTTTCTGCTTCTGATTCTTTGCTTAATTCTTCTGTAATAGAAGAGTAGATAGATGAGGTTCCTAGTTTAAATTTGCTAAGGTGTATTTTCAGCCTAGAATATGGTCCATCTTGGTGAGTGTCCCCTGTGAGGTGAATGTTTTTCCTTTGGATTCTTCTCAGAATTTTAATTTCCTTGTAGTTTGAAATGACAGACTCTCTTAGTATTTATCCTGCTTGGTGTTTTTTGAACTTCCTCAATCTGTGGTTTGATGTTTGACATGAATTTGGAGGAATTTTAAATCTTGATTATTTAGGTGTCTCTTTACTTTGTCTTATCCAGGTCTGATGATTACATATGTGTCACATCAGAAGTTGTCTCTGCCCCTCTACCCTGAATATGAGTTATCTTATCTATAGTTGTCCCAGAACCTTTGGGATTTTGTTTGTTTTCAGACTTTTCAGACTTCAGGTTCTGTTTTTTACTTTCATAGGTTTCTATTTTACCTCCAAACTTGGGAAATTATCCCTTGGCCATAGCTAGTTCATACACGAGTGCACCAAATACTTAACTGATGTACAACACTTTTATGTTGGTAATTTTTTTCCTTAAAATTTCTATCTCCAGCTTTGTCTACATTACTCTCTGGGGCTTTCTGCACATTAGCCACATTTGCTTTAAATCCCTGGCCTGGCAAGTCAGGTGTCACTCACTATGTGGCTGGTTCTGATGTTTCCTCTGTCTTCAGTATTTGCCTCACAGAATGCCTTTTAATTTTTTACTTGCCTATAGGACAGGATATGCTGGATAAAAGGGTTTGTTGTAAGTAGGCTATCGTTTGTTGTAAGATATGATGAAGAGGAGACACTTACGTTCTTCAGTGCTAGATGTAGGTATGAGACTGTGCTTTGGGTTATTTCCTGCTTCTCAGTATCTCCATCAAGTAGGACAAACCGCAGAGAGGGACTAAAATTGGACAGTCCCCTTCCCTCACCTCAGGTTGCTTCTGTAACCAAAGGGAATGGACATCTTTTTGGTTATCTAGGAATGTCTATATATTTGTAACTTTCTTAAGTTCTCTGCCATATGATGGGAGAGCATGTTCTATGTGATGTGAGTCACGTCAGGCCCACGTACCCTGGACAGGATGGGCATGTCCTCCTGCTGGGCTGAGTGCTGTGGATAGTTGCTCAGGTAACATTTTATTGTGATGGTTACATTTTCCCTTATTTTCTACCATGTTGAGTATGTTTTCTGAGTGACCTGGACTTAGCCACAGTCTACTGACCTATGCCCTGTGATGGAATAGATGGCACTGTTTGAATTTATGGTCCTTACTTGCTGATGGATGCAGTGAGGATCCCACATTCTATTCTTATAGTCCTGTGCTTATTGAATTCCAGGCCCTTAAGCCTCAGCCCAAGCTTCAGGAAGTAGTCGGGCCAAATGAACAGAATCCACAAGAGAAAGGGGATGTTCCTAGAAACAAGTCCCAGACACCAGCCTCAAAGGTGTGGGGTTTGAAACCATATGAGCAAAATGGTAAGTGGAGACAGCCAATGGTTTATGTCCTCCAAAATCCAAGCAGCAGTGTATGGTTTGGGTGGGCAGGGCAGACACTGAGGGCAGTGTGGCTTGAGGAAGCAGAGCAGCTGATGGTTCTTTCTTTTGGGGCCTTGGATGGGGGCTCAGGCTTCCATTCTATCTTACTCTGCCCTTGTCAGATGAGTGCTGGTTCCTTGGCAGCCCTCTAAGTACAGGTACAAATAGCACTTTACTTCAGGGTTCTGGAGGAACTGTGGGTCTTAAGAGCAGACAGAGACTGAGCCCTGGTGACTGATGTGCCTGGGCTTCTAAGGCTTGTCCTAAGCACATGGCCATGAGAGCCTAGCACTCTGCCCTCATGTTATTTTTTGATTTTTGTTTGTTCGCTGGGTCTTTTTTTTTTTAAGTATTTTTTTTTTAAACTTTTATTTATTTATTTGCCTTGGTGTTTGCCTGGAACTGGAACTACAGACAGTTGTTAGCTGCCATGTGGATGCTGGGAATCGAACCCGGGTCCTCTGGAAGAGCAGACGGTGCTCTTAACCGCTGAGCCATCTCTCCAGCCCCATGTTCGCTGGGTCTTAATTTTTATTTTGAGACAGATCTCTATTGACCTGGCTGCCCCAGAACTTGCTATGTAGACCAGGCTGACCTTGAACTCACATAAATGCACCTGCCTCTGCTGAGTGCTAGGATTAAAGGTGTGCACCACCATGCCCTGACCTTTTCTGTCATTAATGTGAAGATGTGCTGCAGCACAGAAGCCTGTGGTTTGGAGCTTCAGACCAGCTACTCCAAAGTACGTAACTCATGCTCTGGCCATTCTTTCTGGCAACACTCTAGGAATTGAGTGGTGATACTTCTGTTTTGGTTTTTGCTTTTGTTTTGGTTTTTTGAGGTAAGTTCTTGTGCAGCCCAGGCCAGCCTCAAACTCACTGTGTAGCGGGTGCCTTGAGTTGACTTGCTGCCTTCATCCCCCAGACCTGGGATTCCAGGTCTGCTGCATGCGGTCTTTGTAGTTAATGTTATTATTTTCTTTCATTTTGTCTGAGGCAGAGTGTCCCAGGCTGGCCTCAAAATGACCATGTAGCCCAACATTCCTAATGCTGTGACCGTTTAATATGGTTCACGATATGATGACCCCTAATCATAAAGTATTTTCATAACTGTAATTTTGTTAGCTATGAATCATAAAGTAAATGGTTTTGGAGATAGAGGTTTGCCAGTGATCTGAGACCCACATGCTGAGAACTGCTAGTGTAGCCAAAGCTGGCTTTTGATTTGTTCTTCCTGCCTCTACCTCTGGAGTGACAGGATGACATGTGCTCCATGCTAGTCACAGGTATGGTGGCGCATCCCTTTAATTCTGGCACTCACTCAAAGGCTCTCAGGGCAAGACCATCTTTGTGTTCAAGGCCAGCCTCGTGTACAAAGTTCTTGGACATCCAGGGCTGCACAGAGAAACCCTGTCTCAAAACAACAACGAAAACCAAACCAACAAAGAATGTTCTTGTAGTCATATCTCATTATTTTCTCTGCACAGAAGAAACCAACGAGCTTCAGGTTGTCAGCGAGGAGCGTGGTCAGGGACCACCGAGGGCATCAGTCCAAGAACAGGCCCCCGTGGATGACACACTTGTAGGAGCTGGGAAACTTCATCAGATCACACAAGTGCCAGCTGCCCTGTTGGCCAGGCCTGAGGAGGATTTGTACCCTGAGCGGGACCAGCTTGTCATCCGAGATGAGCAGGAGAAGCAGCATGCTGCTGAGGACGGTGGGTGGCTTCCTGCCAGGCACTTGAATTTCCTCATTTTCTCAGCATTGGACATATCTTGAATTTCACCATATGGCCTTCATGACTGTTTATCTTTTTTTGTATGTGTTTATTGTCCATTATCAAGAGGCAAACAGGAAGGGTAGTGCAAAGCATAATTTTCAGAAACAATATTAATGTCAGTGGGACTCTGAGGGTGTATGACACCTTGAGACAGGCGCTTGGTAGATGAAATGTTGAACCTGGCAAGTAAGACACCTGACTGTCTCTAATAGTGTCTGGTAAGTGACGGAAGGAAGAAGAGATCTTGGTGCATCCAAACAACTGTGACAGGTGAATCCTACCTTTCCCTCCTTTGAAGAGTGTAATCTTTGTTCAAAGTGTCTTGGATGTAGTATGTTGTCTTAAAGATGTGGAAACTTCCCATTCCTTGGTGCCAGGATCACTCGTGAAGACACCAACAACAGACTTGAGGAATGAGTCTAATTCTCTCAGTCTTTCCTTCTGAACATGCCCTCTGTTGTTCTGGTTAAGGGTGCATTTTATCAGCCTCATAACTACAGCAAGAGGGTGCTTAAGAGGGAAGGAAGGGGCCTGCTCTGGTGGCACTCACGTGTCTGAGTAGAGGTAGATGTGCGCCGGCAGGCCTGTGTGGTGCACCTGCTTCTTTACACGCAGCGGTCATGATCTGTCTCACTTGGAGGACATGGACTGAGGATTGCTATGTGCTGCTTCTCTATCAGAGAGTGAGAGCAGAGTAGAGACTTTCTGGGCATTCCATTTAGGAAAGGTCTCCTGTGCCCCTATATACACACACTTCAGATACCAGAGAGACTCCTGTTGTCTCTAGTCTGTGTTCTGTGCTTTTTCCAGGGTAAAACATGGTGGTGGGGAGTCTGATCTTGTACTTGAAATGTAGGCTTTAGTCTTCAATTCCTTCCCTTTCATGGAGTCTTTCTGAGAAGTTCCTGTCATTTCCCATCATTAACTTATTATTTCCTCAAACATTGGTTGCTTTTCCTTAATCTTGTTGCCTTTCTCAAAAAGGCATTTAGTTTCTCAGTTTTCTGACTCTTATCTAGGATTTTTAGGAATGAAGTGTATATCCTTTGTGTTCTAGGGTTCAATTCCCAGAGCTGAAGTTTCTAAATGTAGTGTTGAAGGGGTATGTTTCTGAGTACCTCTCCATGGCATCTGTACTTAGAAGAAGTTAGGAGTTGGGCTATTTTCTGAGGTACAGGTCTGGTAACAGCCTGTACTGGCGCTGGTATTCCCATGACATCAAGAATGAAATGTCTTCTTTATAGTTATTGTTAACTTATCAGCATTTTAAATTCATTTTACTGTTTTTCTTTATAAATACAAAATAAAAAAAAAAAGAATGAAATGTCTTGTGTGCTGGTTTTACAGAGAGAAACCAGGGAGATGACTACAACATGGATGGGAATGAAGCAGAGTCTGAGAGAGACAAGCAAGCAGTCCTTGCAGGGAATGACAGAGATATAAATGGTAAGACCGTGGTGTATGGAAGTGGTCACCTTCCAACATTTCTTTCTTTTCTTTAATTAATATTGATAATAACACCATAATTAGTGGTCAGTTCAGGGAGACTTTTCTTTTTGAGATAGAGTATTAAATATAATACCCTGGGAAACCTCACCCAGCCTGTACACATAGGATTGACGACTAATAGGTTTTCCTAGATTCTGTGGGTGGTGGTGCATGGCTGTAGAGCATGAGACCCTTAATCTCAGGGTCCTGAGCTTGTGCCCCACCTGGGCACCAAATATTACATGGATTCTAGTTGGTATACAAAGAAAACCTGGAGCCAGATACTGGGGAAAAGCTGGACTATCACAAAGAGCAAACAGACTACAATTCTCACTTAGCTAACTTCTCAGGTCGCACAGGCTAAGTGCTGTCTTCAGTGGGTCCTCAGCCTGACTGGGTGCTTCTACAGAATGCTTACTTTCTATCTTCTTCTGCCTTATATCCCACCTCCTCCCTCCCCGAGCTGTTTCATTTCCTCGTTCAGCTCTGTATCATAACCCTAGAGTTAGGATTAAAGGTGTCAGCTACCACCTTGGCTGACAGGCCTTGAACTCATAGAAATCCAGAAAGATCTTTGTCTCCCGAGTAATGAGATTAAAGGCGTGGGTCACACTACTTTCTGACCTTCATGGCTTGACTGTGGGTTGATTCTGTCCTCTTATATTTCAGACTGATTTTATTAAATATACAATATGTCACTACTACAGGGTTTCTGTTTTAACAGCCTTGGCAGTCCTGGGCTTTGTGGACCAGGCTGGCCTCAAACTCAAAAATCTGCCTGCCTCTGCCTTCTGAGTGCTGAGATTAATGGTATGTACCACCAGGTCTGGAAAGACTTTTCTTTAAAAAGTCCAAGCAAGTGGGGTAATGGAGCAGGGTGAGAGCAGAGATGGCCCAGAAATCAGAGGGTTTGCTTTTAGTGACTTAGGGCTTTTCCAACAAGATGGCCAGAGCACGTCAGGGTCACTCCACACCTGGTTTTAGTTCAATCATTAGAATCTGTGTTGACTGCCTAGGAACTAGTTCTCAGCTGTGGCTAGTCCTCTAAGAAGTTGAGAAAGCCTGTTTTTGACAAGGTGCCTATCCTTCTGACTTCTTGAGTGCTGGGGCTCTAGAAAGTATTTTCTGTCTCTGCCTTTCTGGGCTGCAAATAGCATATCCAGTATTCATCCAGTTTACATTTTTATTTCAGATTTTATGTCATTTGCTCTTTAATCCAGAGTTTCCCATGGTTTCTTGCTTCCTTGAAACCTATGATGCTGCAGCTCTGAGTTTTCTTGATCCTTAGCCATGAGCATGTGAGGGAGTACAGGCCACTCCATGAGTAGTCTTCTAGAAATGTGGGTGGGACACAATGCCTAACTCCTTAAAGCACTCACTCTTCAGTTTTTGATAACATAGAGCACCGAATTTTAAGTGTGCGTCGTCCTATGGCTAGATGCCCTCTGTACCACTTGCACTGCATGTTTATCCCTGAGAATCTTTTGATCCCAGAGCCGGGCTTTGGATTTCAGTTTTATGTGCTTGACTCCACAGCTCATTTGTGTAGGCACATGTATGGAGGAGGTCAAAGGACAGCTTGTCAGGTCTCTGCTTCCATTAAGTTTCAGCCATAGTTCACACCTTTGGAAACTGAGGGAGATGTCCAGGATCTTTAGGCTTCATCAGAACTCTCCTGGCCATTACCCTACTTCACTTTTGGGCTAAAAGATTCCTTATTACCACATGAGCAGTCTTTGATGTTTGATGGGTTGAGAGATGGCTCAGTATTTAAAGACCTAAGTTCAATTCCCAGTACCCACATAAGGTAGCTCACAACTGTCTGTTAACTCCAGTTCCAGGGGTTCTTCCTCTTGTTACCATAGGCCCTGTATTTGTATGCACCTATTGACACAGACATGTAATTACACATAAAATCTTCTTTAAATCTTAAGAAGTAGCAAAAGGATTCCCATGCATCTTCTCTCCACATTCCCCAGATGTTATCATCTTAAATAATCATAGTCCAATTGTCCACGTGAAGAACTGTTGATAGAGTACATTATCTAATACATAGATGTGTTCAAATATAGTGAATTATCTGTCCAGTTGATAACCTCTTTGTCATCCAGGCTCACACATGCTCTTGTGTTGTCTGTGACTTACTTCTCATTCATACAACACAGGTAGCTCTACCATTTCACTCCACAATGGAGTTCTCAGAGCTTCAGCTGTGTTCTGTGGGATACAATTAGCTATACACACATTTTCTTTTGCTCTCTTGGTAGAACACAATTCTAAGCTACAGTATTGCTGTAGAAAATGAATTCTCTTTATGAAAATTGTACAAACTGACACAAAGTGAGCCTTGACCAGGCTGTTTTCCCACAGTGCTTAATACTGGAATATTGTTTTTTTATTTTTAGTTTTTAATGCTGAAGATCAGAAGAGAGATCCAGTAAATTTACTCAGCGGGAATGAAAAGCAGAGCCTCTTCCTAAATCAAGTAGGAGTTCACATTCCTCACCAGGCCTAAGCAGAGACCGTACAAAGACTCACCAATGACTGAGGACTCAACTGTGAAATGTACAAAGTAAAAATGTGCATGAGCTGATGATTATCATGGGATTTAATCAGTACATGTTAGCTAAGAGAAATGGGACTGTCTCAGACTGTTTGGGGTACTTTTAAAGTGTCTACAAAGGATGTCAAAATTGGTCTGTCCTGTATGGGGCAGCAGGACCTCAACATTCTGTGGTGTTTGTAAGACAGAGCTGCCTGTAGGAGACCAGCAAACAACCACCCCCCTTGTGCTGCTGCCTGCCAGTTTTTGTTCACTGGTACCAGAAGTGAGTGGCTCATGGCTCCTGTACATACTTGATTCCACCACCAATGGCCCACAGTGCCTACTGTCAGTATAAACACCACTACACAGCTTAGACAAGTCTCATTGTGAAATTGTTCTGTGCAAAAGTCAATAAATTAAAAGACAGCCACTACACTCAGGTAACTCTAGGACTCAGAGGGTCGAGGCAGCAAGACTGCTATAGGTTCTAGGCCAGCCTGAGCTATGTAGTGAATTCCCAGTCAGAATGGGCAAGAAAGGCCCTGTCAACTGTGGGAGATGATTTTCTCTTTTTAAAAGACTACTGGTTTAAGTAACTTTTGTTATTCTTTTGATTATAGAATACTATTATGTTACTCAATACTTAATGAATGGGCAAAGGGAAATCTCTATTAAGTCACTGCACCTCACCAGGAAAGGCAGTGGTTGCCTGGACAGCCAGAGCAGACAGGATGTAAAACTCTGCAAGGACAGAGTCCCAGAGACTTATACCTATCGCTATGACAGTCCAGGAGGACAGGCTGGCTGCTGAGGGATACCCAGATTACAAACTGGGGATGCCTACAAAGGCAAGAGAAACATACCAGCTGTTTTTTCTGTAGTTTATGTAGGTTTGAAAAATCCACAAGGTTAATGTAGTTCACAGATATTGGCTCTTGATTCTGACCGGTGGGTTCTAACCAATTGCAGCTTGACTGCAGTCACTCCGAGGACTCCTGCTTCCAGTGAAGCTCTCTGACGAGCAATACACTTCACAGGTTGCCTGGTGTTTAATTTTAACAGAAACTGTCTGTGTTGCATCTGACTCAAGTGGAGGATGCTCGTTACCTGGAAAGCAGCAGCACTAGACACCACTGGAAAACTCCCAGTACCTTCTGGAGCTGGTTAAACACTGCTGTAGTATAAGTAGATGCCCAGGTGGTCTAGTCTTTCTATCCCACCACTCTTCTCTTTAAAAACATTCACTGACCACCTGTGGCTGGTGTGGGTCGTCAGCTAGTTTTGGTGCTAAGTCCACCCAGATCTGACATACAGCCCTATATTTAGACAGACACTGTTACTTGCAAGGCCCTCAGATGCAGGGTCTTGACCATACAGTAGTTCTACTCTAGGGTTCCATGCTCAAGGGGACTTTGTATTTTCTAGTGCCCATTGGCTGTCTTAGCTTTGGTTCTGATTTAAAGGGTAGACATTGCTGACAAGCTATGCTGATTTTCTTTCAACAAGTAAAGCAGGTGAAGAGAACACTCTGGCCTCTAGGTTCTAAGATTCTAGGCTGCCTGATGTCTGTGCTTGACAGCTGAGCCAGACTACCTCCTACTGATGAGGAAATCAGCCACATCCTTACCTAGCATTCTCAGGCATGTTTTGAAATATTCCCAGGAAATGTTTCGATACAAAGACAGTGTCAAGGGACTGGAACAGCTCCCTGAGATCATCTGCTTAGTATCTGTGAGGCCCCGGGTTGCATCCTCAGCACTACCAAAAAGTGTCACGTTAAGAGTTAAGACACTGATATCTCAGGATCATTTTTACCATAAGCCAAATGAACTGCCAATGGTCTTAGGGCAACCCACAAAATCAGGTTAAATTTCAGGGCAGCTCACGGTACTAAAAGCACTGCCCCTACAGTCTTAGACAGTTGTCATAACACACCAGTGCAGAGGAATGAGCAGAAAATGAGGCCTGTGGCTGGTGGACCGAGAACAAACAAGAAAGGTGTGTACCATGTTCTAACAGAGCCCAAAGCTCAGCAGGGTACTCATTCTCTGTCTGCTGCCAGCAGAAGACACTGCAGTATGATGTGGTTTCTTAAACTGTGTGACTGTAGATCCTTACAAATCTGTTCACAACACAGCCACAATCATCATGGACTTCAGAGATCATCTCCCTCAAAATCCATTTCAAGTATCACCAGAATCTAAATGCCTAATAAACTCATGTTTTGAAACTTCTTTTGGGTCAGTTTTTGGGGTTGTTGGGTGTTTAAGATAGGATCCCATGCAGCCTAGCCTGGCTTCAAACCTAGTACACTGCTGAGAGTAACGGAAGCCTGATCCTTGCTGCCTTTGCTGAAGTGCTGGGATTAAAGGCTTACATTCCCTTAGCCAGCTGGGATAATTCTGGTACGCCTTGATGCAATGCACAATTCTTAGCACAGCACCAGTGCAATTTTTGTCAAGAAATTTATTAACCTTTACAAACACTATTTCACTCAATCATTCATTAAAAAAAGTTTTACAATTAAGTCTATAATAAAACCATGTAACGTTCACCAGTATATCCAGCCCAGTACACCCATGGAGCATAGTAAACCACTTTAAAACAGCAGTTTTCATTTCCGCCAGGTCAGGGTGTTAAACTGAAAATCTTCCTTAAGAAATCCACTTCACGTCACTGTGCGGCAGAATGATGTGCCCTCTAGAGCGGACATGGTCCGTCTTTGCAGGCTCTTTCACACCAGTTTCACAACAGGAAAGTATTTGTGAACAGAGAAATCAAATTCCGGAGGAACCTATGAGGAAAGCCAGAAAGCCAATGAGTATGTCAGAGTGTTCAGGCCGTGTACAGTAACTACTTCACAGGTCATGTGTTTCAGAAACTGTCATATAAGAGACTGATGTAATGGCAAAAGTCAAACAGGAAGCTGTTCCTCCTTTGTGAAGGTCATCAGAAAACATCCTGGCCATCTAGTCATCCTCAGACAAAGTTGCAGGAAGATGGACTTCACTCCGAGACAAGGCATTCTGCCAGAAGAGGGTGACAACATGACAGGCAAATGTCACAAACTTGCATCAGAAGCTGGCCTGTGACAAGGCAGATCTTCCACATTAACACATCTTATCAGTGTTTGAAAACAATCTTTGGGCTGGGGAAATGGCTCAGGTGGAACAGTGTCTGCTGTGCAGGTATGAGAACCTATCTTAAAAAGTTGGCATGATAACACACTTAAAATTCTGGTGCTGGGGAGGTGGAGGCAACTCCACCTGGGGGCTTTGCTGGCCAGCCAGGTTCAGTGATCCCTGTTTCAAAAACTAGTAATGACTGAGTGAAAATATATCCTCAGAGGATATGCCCAAAGTATTACCATACACCCTGAAGTGAAATGGCCACTACTTATATGTATGCACACCTATACACACAGCTAACTATTGAAGCATCTACCTTCCTAAAAGCAGGTGACACTTAGACACCTTGTACTTGTCCTCAAAAATCTGTTTTACACGTGGTTTTCTATTAAAGTATTTTATTCCATTTATTCTGTATGTGGGTGAGAGCATGTTGCCAAGGTGTGTGTGTTGCAGGGGAAGTGGAGGTGGGTTCTCCTTTCCACAGTGTAGGTTCTAGTTACTACACTCAGGTCAGCCTGGATGGCAGGCACCCTGACAGCCCTGATTATTTTGCCAGTCCTTATTTCTGAGCTCTTGATACTCTGGTCCATACTTTAACTGCCTAAGTTAGCCAGTGATTTATATGGGGGTGGGAAAATAATGTTTTAAAGAAAAATGGTGACCTTTACTTCTCAGCAGCTGAGCCCCTTCTGAGATGACTCTTACAATACTGTAACCTTTTCTGTACTAGTACACATAGAACTTTGCACTCACCTTTGACTCTTTCTTGTGTCCTCCTGCTAAGAGCTTCATAACCACAAAGTTGGGCTTGGCAACCTTTAGGATTCTGCTGACCTAAAACAACAAGAACACTCAGCTCACAGCAAGAACAGGAGCCCTGAGGTGTTGATGCTGTGCTACAGGCACTCCCAGACACTGGCCTTCTCTAAACACCTCCCATCCACCGACCATCTACCACCAGTCACTGCACACTCCACTCCACAACTTCACCAGAGATATCAAACTTCTCTTATTAGTAAGTTCCTCACATTCATCCTCAGAGAAATGAAGGTAAAGTTTTCACCTATCCCCACAAAAACTACTTTGAGAACCATGTACAGTCCTCCTGCACATACAACTGTGGTTGCACACACACTAAACAGCACAGCCTAGCACCAATCCTGGCCAAGTAGAGAGTGTTCTTGGAGCATTAACTTTTATTCCTGACAACTACAAATTAAACAGTTCTGGTGAAAGCACGTGAATCTTAATAATGACAATTGCTAGATTTCTCTTAAGTAACCCTCAAGTTCCCACTGCTGCATTATTGACCATTGTCTGGAAATACAAAAGGACAGGATATGTTCTTCAATCCCAAAGCAGATATCCACCTGCCCTGAGGCTGAGCAAGAGGCCTGCAATGGGTCTGAGGCAAGCCCAGGTAGTTCCAGGCCAGTCTGAGCTACAGGATGAGACCTTGTCTCAAAAAAATAAAAAGAAATTAATAATAATTTGACAAGTCTGAAGCCCATGACATAGCAATCTTATCATTAGGCAATTCATTCAGCTGCTCAGGCCAAAACTTCAAGACATCCCTGACTCTCCCATATCCCATCAGTCAACCCAGAAGACTAGATCCAAAGAGAAGGTATTGCTGTTGATTACTCACAGCACC
Source organism: Sigmodon hispidus (assembly GCA_004025045.1). NCBI lineage: Eukaryota > Metazoa > Chordata > Mammalia > Rodentia > Cricetidae > Sigmodon > Sigmodon hispidus. The sequence goes on from PVIH01002826.1 coordinate 14,537, forward strand.
TCTCACCTGTACTGCAGCTGCCCACTTCCTTACTTCCACCTTTGCAGCAGAGTATGAGAGTCTCTTTATCACAAGTCAGCTCTATCTATCTTCCGCTTACACTCCAATTCTCCCTTTGCCCAACTCAAACCACAGAATCCCTGGCTGCTGTTCTGCATCTGGGTCCCATCTGGAAGGGTCCATCCCTGACATCTATGTGATTTGTTTCCCCTTCTAGAATTTACTAAATTGGTTATTTAAAGTGCTTAAAGCTAGAGGTGCACTTCAGTGGTAGAAGTGCTCAAGCAGAAGAAAAGCAACATTTCTTTAGAGTTCTACACTCTGTACAATACATAATTTGATGCATCCTCTGACCCAAAATACCTGTTTTCTGCAGGGAATATAGTAGATGCTTGACAAATCTTTGAATGAAATCTCCACTAAGTGAAATATGTCTTTTATTACTGAACCTCCCTCAAATTTTTATAATTATCATTTCTATTAACTGAAGTATATACATTTTTTCCTTTTTCAGACAGGGTGTCACTATGTAGTGTTAGCTGGCCTTGAACTCACAGAGATTCTTCTGCCTCTGCCATCACACCCAACTAGAACACCATTTTTACATCTCCTTCTTGCTCGCATCTCCAAGGAATTCAATGTTCCTTTCAGAGGCTAAGATGCTATAAATAATTCTCTTTTAACAGAAGTCACTTGTTCACATAATACATAGTCTTCTCTGTCAAATTTCAATGAAATGGAAATACACTACTCACAATGTTTTAACCATTGCTATCTTTATCTTGTGGGTGACTGAATTTCGGTTTATACTGTTTGCAATTAAAAACCTGGTATGCTGATTATTCATCTATATTCATCACTGTTTTTGTATGTGCACACATATCTGTTATGGGGCCCCATTAATTTATTTGCAATGCTACAGAGAGACTCCAGGCTCTGTGTGACAGGCAAGTACACTCTTATCTTGGAGCCCAGCAGTAGCTGTTTCTCATAGATAATGCTAAATCACCCTGCACTGAGCTGCATCAAGTGTTCCCCAGTGGCCAACACATAGCAAGAGTAACATCTCGTGCCAACAGAGTAGACATATCTCAGTTACACTGGGGAACAGTGCAGACTATCAAGTCATCAAAAAACCATCAAGTAGGTTTGCTTTCAAAGTTTAAATGACTACATAATTTTTCCTATTTTAGACTGATAATGGAAGCTGGACATTGTAGATTATGACCTAATAATCCTAACACTAGAAAGGCAGAGGCACGAGGATTACCGGAATTAAGAGACCAGCCTGAACTAAAGCGTGAGACCCTATGGAGGGAAGGAAGAGACTAAAGTGGTTAAACTGGCAAGTTCACCTGAAATTCTTGTAAGAAACAAAGAAGACAGTACCCATCTGACAGTGCTGTGCAGCTGGCTCACTATAATTACCAGCCACCTAGTAGCTTTCGGTTGAGTGTGTCCTCTAGCAGTACAGTGAACCCACTCTTACCTCACGGTCTGGGTTGGGGATGTTTTCGAGGATCATTTTTGCTTGCTGAAAGTGCTTACTAGCTGCCACATACAACTCTGGAGACTGAGGAGGGGGGCTGTATTTATTGAGGTCAGACATTTCCTAAACAGAAAAGAGACTATTTATCATAATATATTTTACAGAAACCTTTTAAAATTATGAAGTTTAAGCTGGCTACCCATCCATACAGATACTTAAGTAAATGCTCAGCACATCTGTCTGAACCCATGTGAAATGCAGTTCTTACCCTGCAAACACCGTATAGCAGTTATCCTAATGACTTAAAGTGCCCATGTGATTAACGGATCCAACGAGGCCAAATACTTTGTACACCATTTCAGATTGTTATTTTAGCACTTGTCCACTGGATCAGCAAGACAGTACAAACACAACTTCTCTAGCATGGCTAGTGCAACTGAAGACCTTGCTCTGACCTCACCCCACAAACTCACCTTGAACTGCAGGTAGTGCACTGGAGGTGGTGTCATCACGCTATTGAATGGAGCAAACCTGTGCTCATATCGAACTTGTTCACTATCAAGCTCAAACTTGGGCTTACGCACTTTGCCATCCATGTCAAATGCTACCATTGTCTAAAGGATGAGGAAATGAAAAAGAAAAACCCATTTAAAAAAGTGAACATGTGTATCAGTACAGAAAAAAAAGCAGCAACTTAAATATTTAAAATGTCATCTCAGAAATAATTAAAAAGAAAAGAGTAAAAGAGACTTCTCATCCATTTTAAACTTATATACCATGCTTTATATTAAAAATTTCCAGGCTCTTGATTGTTTATCCGATAGCAAATGGTCAGCCCTAAAATCATATACATACAAGTAATATAACTGGAGAGTATATTTAGGAATATACACATATACATCGTGTGTGTGTGTGTGTGTGTGTGTGTGTGTGTGTGTGTGTGTGTGTAAAAGAGTGATGGTTAAAGCCGAGAAGTGGAGGTGCAGGCCTTTTATCCCAGCACTCGCAGGCAGAGGCAGGCAGATCTGTGAGTTCAAGGCCAGTCTGGTCTACGGGGTGAGTTCCAGCACAGTTAGGGCTACACAGAGTGACCCTGTTTTGAGATAAAAAAAAAAAAAAGAAGAAGAAAGAAAGAAATGATAGTTAAAAAGCAAGAAAGAAGTCTTGATTTCACCACTTACTTTGAACATCCCAGCACACATGTTCTGATAGGCCTGGCTCATTGTGATCTCTCGGCTCAATGGGCGTACTGTAATTAGAGAGAGAAAAATATCTTCAATACAAAAAAATCTTCTATCCTCTTAACCCTTTCTCCTGAATTACTGTACAAGAAAAATAAAAAAACACCCCACTTACTGAATGTAAACGTTACTTTGCTTCTCTAAATTTTATCTTATGAACGAAATAAACAAATAGAACAGAGCTGAGCTGAAAAGTTAGACAGCTGTGTTCTCTGAGTAGCTAGTACTATAGAACTTTGGCAAGAAATAATAGAAGTCCTTTTAAAACATCTCCTTCTCAAGGTTCTTAACTCTGTGATTAGCTGTTCACACCAAGTAGCAGCACAATTCAGGGTAGACCCTGTTTGCTCTCTAATCTATTCTGCTTGTACAATACATGTACTATTTCTTGTCTAAGACCCTCCGGTGCAGGAACTAGAGAGGAACTAAAACACGTCCATCACTAATCCTGGACTCAGCCTCTTTTCCAGTTTGTCCACGATGGTGAGGGAGAAGCCCAACAGTGCAGCTACTTCAGCTCACAAGGAACTCAAAGGTAAGGTGTACCTCACTCTATTTGAAGTGTAAAAACAGACCACAGGCCAGGCGTGATGGTGCACAACTCTAATCCCAACACTAGGCAGACTGGCCTGGCTAACAGGGAGATCCTTGTGAGTGAGGACTGAGGCGATCTACTGCACCTTTCTTTTTCTTCTTTGTTTTTTTGCTGCTCCGGCCTTTCTGCTGCTCTTCCATTATCCTCTCCTCTGCCATCTGAGAGCCATCAGCGCGGCTCAGGGTTGACATCAGCCATGCATACAGGAATTCAGAGAGGTACCTATGGTCACAAAGCATCTGTTAACAGTAGACTGCTAAACCACACAGCTTTACCAACACAAGTATAATGGAAAGGTTTATTAACTCATCCTGATGAGAGGGAATGAAGCCACAGCCTCCAACATTAACACAAGCACATACTCTAATACACCCTCAGCCCCATGTGGACAAGTTTTGTAATGCTTTAAAGTTTGTAAAACGCAGGTTGTGTTTATTTTATTTTGGGTGATTTGATAAGCTTAGAGGTTACAAGAAATGAGCATTGAAAGTGATCTCTCCCTTTCCACATTTTACAACTTTTCAAAAGATTTCTGGATAATTATCTACATACATGCAAATTAGAATGCCCTTAATTTTTTTCCACTATCAAAACAGAATTCACCCCAGTCTATTAATTATTTTCTTTGCAAAGCAAATGAAAAAAATTAATTCAGAAAGTGTCAAAAAATACTGGCATTATGTAAAACCCACTCTAAAACTTAAAAACATCTTGGTTTATTTATTGAATTTATCGAATCAATAAACAAACCATAAATAGGATATTCTACTAAAGCCTTTTTCAAGTTTAACCTAACAAGGCATCTAAAGCCAGAAAAGCAGTTCAAATCTAGATGGCATACATTGTTTCCAGTATAACCAGCAATACAGAAAATTAAAAACTACTCATAATGAATAAAAACCATTAAAGATCGATAAGATGTTTATGATCTCTATGATACTTATTTTTGAATGCCTATTCTCTATATGGCCCTGGAAGATGCTAGAGAGACTATATTAAAGCACATATAAAACAGAGCATTTAATGTGATGATGATTTCCATGTGTGTGAGGTGACAGTGATGTGTTCAAGGACAGGACAGCTCTGTGTACTCGGTTCTCCTCCCTTTCCACTTTTATGAGGGTTCCATGGGTTGAACTTAGATCATCAGACATGTGTGGAAATTGCTTTTACCTGCTGGGCCATCTTGTTGTCCAAAGGAGAGTATTTTCAGCCAACAGAAACTAATGAAAAGTTGCATTTGGAATTATATAGGTATTACATTTTGAAGCTATAGCATTATGGTTCCCGCAGGTGAGGGATACACTCATCTCATAAAAGAGGAGATGATATCAGAAGGAGGCAGCTGCTGGCACTTCATTTAAAAAAGCATTTAACACACAGCATTACTTTACAGAATACAAATGAACTGCCACAGCACAGAGGATAGTCAGAGGGTCTGCAATGTCTATTACTATGTTGTGCAGTGAGATAACAGGTGATATGTAACTGCACATTATCTGAACAGATGATAAAGGGAAGAGATGACATAACTTTTTCCTTTCAAATACTAGGTCCCTCTCATTTTCATTAAGAGCTTTATCAACAGCTACAAAGCTATATTTAAGAACAGCCAGAATGCTGGTATTCTCTTAACACTGACCCTCAACCTGCCATCTCTGGGCCAGCACCAGTATGGACTGGGAAGTGGCTTCCTCTGTAGAAGGAAGCTCTACTAAGCTCAGGGCTGACTCTAGACACATGACTAGATGCCCATAACAGACTCATCACTTGTTTCTGCTGCTGATTTTATAAAGGCCTGTAAGCCTTAGGGATTATATTTATAAGCAAAACAAGATTATCCTGCAAAATTTAGAAGTTTAATCTATAACTCCAAAGCCAAATAACTGTGCAGAATTTAATGAGCAGCCCACTGGAGTTTTCTGTATGTAGAATTAGAATTACAGCAAGGATCATGTTGGGGTTGGCTATACTTAGTTCTCACATTCAGCTTACACAGCCCAGAATGGCCTATCAGAACCTCAGCTGTTCCTAACACAGTCACACCAATTGTAGGGAAAGGAAATTTTTCTCTTCTCAGGGCAGTGATTAAGTTAAATGAATTTAACTATGTGTTTTAAAAGCAAATATACTAAAGTGTAACACAGCAAACTTAAAGATTTGATGAACAAAAAACTATTTAAAATTGCCTCCATCCCTTGACAGATGAAGATAATTTACAATTATCAATGTGCTGATTTCATTGTTTTCTACAACTTTTCAATGGCTAAGATGGCTTCAAACATCCTCTTCCTAGGAGTCTTTATCTTTCCCTTACTGAAGGGGAAGAACTACTCTACAAACAACTCCTCACAGATTAGGCTCAAAAGGGTGTGCAGCCATGATACCCACAAGGAAGCTCCTTCTATGGAGTGCACCCATACCATGGACTATTGCTGCAGAAGTCACAGCAAACTGTGTTCCTATTTCTCCACAGTTACAAACAGAAGATGCCAAATTACTCTATTTCTTTAAGTACTTTTCACATAAATATGAAAACAGGGGTAAGCACCTTTGTTCAATGTTACAGCACTAAAAATGTACACTTTAACCTGGCTCTAATTCTCAAAATTGTTTACCAACTATGTCACAACTACAGGAAAAATGCACTGAAGAAAAAAATATCCTAGGGACCAGTGATATGGCTCAACTATTCAAACTGTCAGTAAGAATAACAGCCTGACTTCAATCCACAGAACCTGTGTTAAAAGTCAAATGTAGTCACACACATCTCTAAGTGTAAGCCCATCATTCTTACAGTGAGATGGTAGACAGACAGGAAAATAACCTGGAGCTTGAAGGCCAGCTCCCATGAAGACCCCACCTCTATAAGGTGGAAGGAGAGCACCGACTCCTGGGAGCTGGAACCATAACACACAGAGCACACCAAACTGCACTCTTTGCAGATGCATGTTTAGACCTCAACTCTTCCTTCCTTCACTCCTAGCTGCAACAGTCCTCACCAGTAGATGTAGTAGTACTCATGCATGCTGTACAGCTCCAGCTCAAAGCCACTGAGTAGATACTGGATCATAATTCGAAGGTTATGGTAAAGGACCCAGGTTCCTAAACAGGCCAGATGTTGTCTCTGGGGCTCCTGCTTCAACAACATAGTATGAAGCGCTGCATCAACCTTCTCTGCCTGTCAAAGTAATTTGTTATATTATGGTAAATTACTTAGATAGCAAGAGAATTTGAAAATATAAGCAGAAAATATAAATCTCACAACCCAAGAGCTGTGCTTTCTGGTTAGGTTTACAAAGTTCTTATCCTTCAATAATTAACATTTACCCAAATTACTTCTCAAAATAAACATCCATTTCCATGCAAAGTTATTCTGTCCACACAAAGTGATGGTACAAGCTTGTAAACCTATAGGACCATTAGCCTATTCCAGAGACTGAGGCCAAGAGGATCATAAGAGCCCAGTGGCTAAAAATAAGCCTGACAAAACAGTGAGGCCATGTCTTAAAACAAACAAGCATCAACTTGTGATTTCAAGTCTTGTGGTATTGGTAATAAAAACTACTGTTGCATACAAATCAGCTCTAAACTGTTCTGTTGTGGGGTAAACATGCCATGAAACCATAGTTCTCTACTATTTTAAGGTGTGTTACTTTTGTTTATTTGTAATTGTTTAACTCTGTGAAGCTGCATTACTCTGCCTGTCTAAAACACCTGATGGTCTAATGAAGAACTCAACAGCCAACAGCAAGGCAGGAGAGAGAAATAGGCAGGGCTGGCAAGCAGAGAGAGAGTATATAGGAGGAGAAATCTGAGAAGAATAAAAAGGGAACCAGAGAAGGAGAAGAACATCAGGGGCCAGCCACTCAGCTACACAGCAAGCCATGGAGTTAGAGTAAAATAAGATTACAGAAAAGGTAAAAGCCCAGGGGCAAAAGGTAGATGGGGCAATTTAAGAAAAATTGGTGAGAAACAAGCCAAGCCAAGGCCAGGCATTTATATTTGAGAGTAAGCCTCCATATGTAATTTGTTTGGAAGCTGGGTGGTAGGCTCCCCCCAAAAGTAATAAGCCCCCAACAATATTCTACACGTGCCACAATTTATTTTGATGACTAAAGACATGGTTTAAGATGTCTATAAACTGGCTGGTATCACATGCCTTTAATCCCAGCACTTGAGGCATAAGTAGGAGTCTACAGAACAAGTTCCAGGACAGTCAGGGCTACACCTCCAACCCCCAACAAAGATTTTTATAAACTGTATTTTTTCTATTTTTTCATGTACACTCTCCCTCTAGAGTATACAAATGTTAAATTTTATATGAAAAATAGGCATATCATACTGAAAAATTAATCCTCAAATCATTGTTAAAGAATTGCTTGTCAAAAGCTAAAGTATGCAAAAAATATCCTCATATGACCCAGGATGGCCTTGAACTCATGATCCTTCTGTCTCACATTATCAAGTTCAGTGATTACAAGTATGACCTCTTTTACTGATGCACACTACTCTTGTAATCTGCGACTTGCTAAATTTTAGACAAAGACACCTGGCTCTTACCTCATCTTGCAAGGTAGCAAATTCCTCAAGAATGTGACCCAGTTTGTCTCTCTGCCGAGCCCTGTTATGGCCATGGATCTGAACAAGACTACAAAATGGCTGTAACACACAGACAACTTGTTAACTGCCAACAGGAGATTTTTTTTTTTATCCCAAAGAAACAATATGCCATATTCTTAAATCTTGTTTAAGTGTATATGCACAAGTGGAGAAAGATACACACAATCACTGTCTACATTTCTTCACACAGGTGTCCATTTTTAAGGAATTCAGTATCAGAACTTATAAATAGGTAGAAAAAGGCAGCTGTTTGTGAAATATGATTTCCTATCGCAAAAAAAATATTCCTTTAATATTTGGACATCTTTCTCCAATTTCTTCTCTGCTTATTTTAGACTAAAAGCCAAAATTACAATGCTAACATTTCTGTGGTGCTTGAGTGATGGCTCTGTCTATGGCTCCTCTATTCCTATGGACCGGCCACAGCTTCCTGCAGGATCTGGAACACTGTACTAAACAGACAACAGGCATATAAGGTGACCAGCCTGTATATAGGCATAATAGAGCTTGTATTGGTGAGCTCTGACAGACTGTCTTTTGATTAGCAACTACTTTAGAAGGGTTAGCACAAGGTGAGCACCTCTCATCTAAAAACTCAAGAAACAAACAAACAAAAAGATTAAGAGTCTGATGTAGCCCAAGCTGGCCTTGAGTTCACCATGTAGCTGAGAACTGACTCTGAAGTTGTTATCTCAGCCTCATTTCCTAAGTGCCAGGTAACATTCAAAAACCTCCAGACTTGGGAGCATGCTGGATTTCAGGCTTTTGGATTAGGAATGCTTAACCCACACAAATATTCCAAACTCTGAAACATTTTAGTTCCAGGTAATTTCTATTTCAGAGTAGGGATCTCAGCCCTTATTAGCTTTTCACTCTTCAAAAGAAGTAATTTTTCAGAAAGTAAAGCAATACATTTGGTGATAATAAAATGTTACAGAAATAAAACCTTTCACCATCTAATACTGCCTCCACACTCACAGTTGTATGCACATATGTACACAAACATGCATGCAATATAATATAAATTATTTCTCTGAGAGAAATATTTATATAAGTAAATAAGAATGACTGGTAACTTAATCTACTATGAGTCTTCATTTTTTTCCCTAACCAGAAACCTGAAGAGTATTAGTTTAAATAGAGCCCCTTTCATTAAGGTAGTGCCAAGGTAAACATTTAAGAATATATTTTTGTGAGGTCAAAAGTGAAGTTTGTATGTCCATTTACAAGACACAGTAGGGAACAAATGCTTTCTCAGCCAGGGTCAAGATGTCTCATTTTTGGTCCCCACAGGCAGTAGTAACTTATTCAATGCTGACTTTGTATCTGAACCTGCCAAGAGCACAGGCCATAAAGCGCTCACTCAAGTAGTAAGAAAGACAGAAATGATAATTATTCACTACACATGAATAAAAGATCAATGGAGAAAGTATAAATGATTATGAAAGCATTATGCCCCATAATTTTCAAAGTATCAATCAGAACAACTCAAGTTGTAGTTCTTACCCGAACACAGTGAGTAACAAAGGAGTCGATACAGTCCTTAGCCTGGTGATTATTATAGAGGCAACACCTGCAAGATAATATGAACATCACTAACATGAAACAACACAGCTTAGAAGCAGTGATTACTATTGATGCTACTGACAGAAAACACAACCAAACACATTACTATGTTGAGGAACACTAGCATTATGTTAAATATTTCATATTACTGTGATTCCTACATTTGTGTATGAGAACAAGGAAGTGCCAATACTTCCCTGACCTTTCCCCACGTATTCTTTAGTAATGTCCTCTCAGGATGTAGAAAGAGCCCCAATTTCCAAGGTGAAAGCTCATTTGCAACCAGGGATTGTAAAACACTGCCTTGTGTTCCTTGACCCTTGTTTACTCTCTCCGTGAAGTGCTGTCCTTGGTCCCTATCCATGTCCTTTCTTACTGTCTTTAAGGACTAGAGGAGCTACAAAGGCCAAACACATACCAGGACTTTAAAGACAAACCACACAGAGACCAGTGCTCTGAAGGAAAAGCAGATGAGACTTTCTCCTGGGGCCTTGATGGAATTTGCCAAAGACGAGCAATTTTACAAGCCTCAAAGAAAAGCAGAACTATGACCAACAACAGAGAACAACAGGTGGCCAGGAGGGAGCAAAGCAGAACATCAGGGACGAGGTGTGGGATCATTCAAATTAAAAAAAAAACAACAAAAAATGCTAACAGGCTCTTTTTGTCTTTAATTACCTTTCTGTTCTATGAACATCAAGCTTAAATCCAAGCAGCTGAGAAAAAGATGCTAACAAATTACCTTTAAGAAAAACAGAAAACACTACCCAACAGCAGAGTAGAACTAATGAGGACATGAATTCACAAGAAATATCCACAAGTGATCTGAACACCCAGACCATGAGCTGTGTGTGCTGCTGCTGCTGCTGATTTATGTCAACCTGACCTGAAGCAAGTTGGAGTCATTTGGAAAAAGGACACTTGACTGGAAAAATGACCCTACAGGTTGGCTCATAGGTCTTTTCTTGATTGATGACTGATATAGAAGGGAGCTGATGGCCCTGGGTGCTCAGCAAGCAATGTTCTCCTCCATGTCCTCTGCATTAGCTCTTGCCATGAAGCTCCTGCCCTGATTTCCCTCAAATGATAGAATGTCACTTTAGTTCCAAGCTGAAAAACATTTGCTCCCCAAGTTACTTTTGGTCATAGGGTTTATCGTACCAACATAAACTCTAATGAAGACACTCTAAAAGAAAAAAAAATGAGAGTGAGACAATGGTCAAACAAGCAGTAATATTAAAATGATCTCATCTGAAGACTTAATGGTGAGTTCTAGATAGGACTGGCTAAAACCACATTTCACTATTCTGGTAAAAGTTCTGAGACCATAAAGGAAACTCTACTGAGACAAAGGAAAATCTCAAATTAATTACAAAGGAAAAATGAGAATTAGAAGGGACTGGGTAGGGCAGAACCCAGGACCTTGTGTATGTGAGGCATCAACTCTAACATGACCAGCCATGATGTGCACCTGTAATCCCAGAATTTGACAGGCAGAGGAAGGTGGAGCTATGTATAGGTTCAGTTTTGGCCTATATAGAGCACCATAAAAATAAATACAAAAATCAGAATAGAGACAAGTAAAAAGGGGGCAGAGTCAGTCTAAGCCATCTCTTTTTAGCCCCATGTGGGGCACCATCTGTTGTAAGATATTTTTGGGCCCATTTAGGCCAGAAGTTTGGATTTTGTCTGTGGCGGCTTTTATTTTTTAAAGAAATAAAATTAAACACTTATATTAATTTTATATTGTTTAGCCTATGTCTTAAATATATTAACTAACTCTTTTATTTTAATTTATTTTTAGTAATTTATTTGCTATGTGGCCCGGCCCATGGCTCACCTAAATTTTTTATATACTTTTTCTTCAAAAATCAAATAAAAACTAACTCTACCCTCTTTTTTACTTGTTTTCATTCTAATTATTTGTCTATTACTATAATACTCGCCATAGGACAAAACAATTAACTTTATTTACAACATACAAAAAACAGTCCACCACAGGTCTACATAATGAAACATAATCTGAACACATACAATAACAAACCCCTGGCATCAGATTCTTACTTGTGACAATGTTCATACCAGTGGCACTACAGCTACTGGTTACCACACTATGAAATCTGCATTATACACAGTTGATTGTTATTATGTGCAGTGACTATATTCTATAAAACTAGTCTTTCCAGATGGCTCAGGGGACAAACCTGAGGTTGATCTTGAGAACCCACAGACAGAATGGAGGAACAAATCCTGCAAGTTGTTCCTGGATCTCCATTTGCATGCTGCGGCACTGGGTTCACCCCCAAGAATCCCAGTCAATATTTTTAACACCTTGGGCAATGACTGAAAAGCAATGTTCCCAGAGGACAGAGTCTGTTTCCTGAAGGTCTTTGGTGCAACACAACGTCTTGTGTTCGTGGGTAGTATATAACCTTTTCTGCTATGCAGTGCTCTGTGCCAACCACAACCAGTTACAGACTACACAGGGCATCACAGTCCACTGTAGTATGGGGTCTAAAGGAGTATCCACTGCTCTGTGCATCCTTAATCTGCACACATCTGCAAAGATGGCAAAAGTAGTGCAAATGATGATTTGAAAGTCACAACTAAATCTGAGTAAATAGGAAATTTGCAAATGTAAAGTCATAAAACAGAAAACAATATATATGTTTTTTATATATAAACTATATATAAACAGTAATGTGCAGTTTAGGTGCTAAGAGAGGTATGCTAGGAACTAAACAGAGGACTCTGAATATGCTATACATGTTACTAATGAACATCCTCTGCAAGATCTATCTTACTTGTGCCAGGTATCAGAAAGGCTAGACTAAACAGTGTTCACTATCTATGTATTTGTTTTTTGAGACAGGATTTTTTTGTTGTTGTTGTTTTCTGTTTTGTTTTGTTTTTATGTAGCCTTGACTATCCTGGAACTTAAGACCAATCTGGCCTCTAACTCCCAGAGATCCACTTGCCTCTGCCTCCAAAGTGCTGGTATTAATCCACCACTTGGATATTCACATTAGGTAGCATCAAATTATTTCAGTCACTTTGGAAAGCAATTTGACAAAACAAAATAGAAGATGCATGTAGCTTTATGATCCAGAGTGATTATGACTATAACAGCTACACGCACAGAGAGACATATTCAAAGATATCCACACAGCACCAATTTCAGGGAAAAAAAAATTAAATACAGACATCCAATTGTAGAACAGCAAAATAACTGCAGAATGTTCAGAGTGCATTTTAAAAAAATCCTAAGTTTTGTACCTGCTAGGTATGGCTGCACATGTCTGTAATCACAGCACCTGAGAAGTAAAGGCAAAAGGATCAAGAATTCAAGAACAGCTCAGGCTACATAAAGCTGTCTCAAAATACAAAACAAGAAAAGAAGTCAAGTTTTACAAAGGTCAATTTTAAACAGGCATTAAAACTCAAATAAGGAAAAGAAACAAAAAGTGAAAAAAAATGTATGTGTATCTTTAAAATAAAAATGAAAGCAGAGATGTACTATGGACATGTTTAGTACATGTGCACTAAGCTGCAATGTCACAGTGCCCCCTCAGAGCAGAGTAAGGAAAACACCAGGGGCAGAAAGAAGAGCTCAAACAGCAGGGGGAGTGGCCTTCACACACACAGGCAGGAACAGGGAATACAAATGCAACCAACCATGCCAAGGTGGTGAATACCTGTGGTCCCAGCATTCAGGAGCCAGAGGCAGGTGGACGTCTTAAGTTTCAGTTCAGATTGGTCTACACAGTGAGTCAAGGACAGCCAGAGCTATATATATAGTGAAACTCTGTCTCAAAAGAACAAAACTCCAAGACTTTATTTGCACCCTCTTCTTCCCTTCCTCCCTCCCGCTCTCTCTCTCTTACACACACACACACACACACACACACACACACACACACACACACACACACACACACAGTCTCTCTCTCACATGCATGCACGCACACAAGCACAATTACCAAGGGCTCCTGTGGCTGTGACAGCACTGAAAACAGAAAGCAGATAACACAGCCATTCTCTAGTAAAAAAAATACAGCATTTATAAAAATGAAAACATTTTTCTCAGCATTCTAACTCAGAAATTTATATGTAATTTTCAAGAATATGTTATTCATGTTAACATGGATTTAGTATTACTTTTAAATGAATTAAACATATTTTTAAAGTACTGTTTTAACTTTTAAAACAGTACCTACCAATAGGTTTGACAAATGTGAATACAATCTACTTGGTTCCTTAATTACTTTTTCCCCAATGTATTTACGCAGTGTAATTCATAAGGCAAACACTAAACCCTTTCTGTTGTTGGGACTGTTAGGAAATTCCATCTGTGCAGGGTCATGCTCAATCACTCCTGCACACACACAAACATCACTCACTACCTCCAAAATGAGAAATGGAGTGTGCAAAGTGAACTTCCTGTGTACATACACACACACACACACACACACACAGACTTTTCTCTTAGTAGCCCTATTCCTTGGAACACATTCCTATTATGAAATACTTTGCAGCCACAAAAAAAAGTACATAGATCAAGTAATTTGGTACAGTCATAAAAAAAAAAGAAATGTTTCGTTTCTTTGGTCTTTTGAGATAGACTCAGTATAATAGGTCAGGCTGACTTCCAACCTGCTAAGTGGTCCAGGTTGGTTTTAAATGTACTATCCTACTGCCTTAGTCTTCCCCATACTGGGATCAAGGGCATGTACTACACCTGGCTGCTGTCAAATAATCCTGTACAATGTGAATATGTATTACTTCCTTTGGTTAATAAAAAAGTGGACAGTCTGGGAGCTAGGCAGGATATATAGGTGGGACAGACAGACACAGAGGACTGTGGAAGGGTGGAGCGAGGAAGAGATACCATTCAGCCACCCAGAAGTAGGACATATAGAAAATGAGGTAGTAAGCCATGAACCATGAGGCGGAGCATAAATAAGAAATATAAGTTAATTTAAGACAAGAGTTAGCTAGTAACAAGCCTGAACTATTGGCCATGCATTTAAATAATATTAAGCCTCTGACTGGTTATTTAAGAACTGGCTGGTGGGAAAAAAACATCTGACCACAGCAAGAATTTAAAATGAGGCCCTTATCTTTATTTTAACTTAAAGAGACTAAAAAAGCAGCCCACAAAGAGATCTTCTGTATCCTATTCAATCATCAATTTTCTGGGTGGTCTCTGCCCCATCCTTCATGGCCTGGGTTCACCCTGCCTGTATACATGGGTCACCTGCTGTCTCTTCACCAGTTTTCTTCCTTGTAAGCAAGTCACCCAATCATTCCATTTCCCTCCTAAAACCCCCTTACCACAAACTATGAAAGCATTCAAGACAGATGAATGTCATCCTATACCATCTACCTTCCCCTTCATTTCTTTATTTATTCAACAAATAATGACTGCCAGCCCCTCTTGCTGCAGCTAAGATTAGTGACATCTGTGGACTGTGACACAACAGCCAAAAGCATTTGTCCCAGTTTGTGGAGTTTATGTTCTAACTGGGGAAATGCAGAGAGCAGTATCACAATAAAGCAGGAAACTGTATGAAAGAGACAGAATGAGGTGGGCTTTACTGGAGCAGGATGCCCAATGAGAGAGACTCTGAACAGACTGGGTCCCCATCCTTCACACCTTAGAAATCCCAGCAAGTGAGAACCTGTACACTCCTGAACAGCAAGAGTCAGTATGACTGAGGCAGAGGTAACAGCAACAACAGTGAGATGAGGCTGTAGGAGCAGAGAACAGGAGAAGGATCTAGACAAAGCACATCAGGCCTTCCAGTCAGAATGCACTGTGAACATGAGATGGAATGAAAGCTGATAGTCTCCCAGGAACAAACGTGACATGACAGGCACAGAGGCCAAATTCTCAAGTTCCTTTATCCCCAAGGAGGAAATACTGTGGTTGTCATCCACATGTCTGCAGAGCTTCCTACAGGGCTGAACAAATGCACATCCAGTGGAGTGCACACCAACTGTCCCTCTTCCTTGTTATGTCCTTCTTGCCTACAACACGGCTGGGTTTCCTGGCAACAACTCTAAATACATTGACATGAATACTATTCTTTGTATTTATTTCCAGGAAACAAAAACACAAAAAGCCATCACAGTTTTAAGTTTACATGGCATGTAGCTTGATTTATTTTAATATACCATGGTGAGAATGCTGAAGTACTAACATTTCATGTCTGAAAATATATTTCATATTCTCAGGCTTTTACAAATGCTGTGTTCTCTGTGTGAAAAAATGACTCAGTTTTTCCCTTTCTGTAAGGAAAATAATAGTAATAAAAAAAAACCTACTCATCTCATCTCTCAAAACACCAGTTCACATGGCTGCATGCCCTCATCGCAGCCTCTATGACAAGGAGAGCAGTCTGAACAAAACTGACCTATCTATATGGAGGTGTAAGGAGCACAGAGAAGCTGGGTGTTGACAAGCACATACTATAACACATCTGGTAACACTTACTTGGGGGAGAGCACCGGAGGACTGACAAAGGACCGAAGGGCATCTTTCACCATGTCTTGCATAAGATGAGTTCCAAAGACCTTTTTGTTATCCACGAGGAAAGTTGTCTTAAAACAAGTATTAGACACGTGTGTTACTAGTGCTGCCATATGCAGTTGTCACCACAGAGACACACACACACTATCTGGAAGTACTACAGAATACAAAGAGATTAAAATTAAAAAACAGGTTGATATTTATAAATCAGCTTGTAAATCTTTCTTAAATTTTTTATTTTATATGTCTGAATGTGTGTGTGTGTGTGTACAACACATGCATGCATGCCTGTGGAGGTCAGATGAGGGTATCAGATCTTTTGGAATGAGATGATTGAGAGCTGCCATGTGGCTGCTGGGAGTCCAACTCAGATCCTCTGGAAGAGCAGCAGCCAGTGCTCTTGGCCACTGAGCCATTGCACCATCCCCCCCATTAATTCTTATTTAACATGCACTTTGGTAGAGATTAAATAAGATGTCAATTTATAAATTCCCCAAGTCAAGAACAATAATGTTGAGCTGAAAGAGTCAAAAAATCTGAATCACATTAGATTTTTGCTAAAAACATGTTAGGTGATTACTTGGTGACACTGGCCACTCAATAAGTTTATATATTGAGAGCCTTTATATATAGGACTGATTTAAAAGAAAATTTCTATTCAATTCATCTGTACCACAGTGCTAAACATTGTGTGACCTTGCATGTCACTCTTCTTCCTCCAAGGTTGGCTGTGCTCTTTTGGTCGTCATTCCCATACATTTTAGATCCTTGACAGGGACCCAAGCGCACGCTACCATTTTCAATGATGTTACTATGAATTCGCGATGCAAATCAATTTGAGGAAAAGTGACTTTTTTTAAGAAAAAGATTTATTATGTATACAGTGTTCTGCCTGAGTGCCAGAAGAGGGCACCATATCTTATTATAGATGGTTGTAAAGTCACCATGTGGGTACTTGGAACTGAACCCAGATCCTATGAGAGAGCAGCCAGGGCTCTTAACCTCTGAGCCATTTCTCTAGCCCCAAAACTATCATCTTAGAACCATCAAGTCTCAGTTTATAGAGAAGGTTTGTCTCCAATTATTTAGAATGTTTCTAATTTTTTTACACAACTTTTGCATTTTCAAGCAGACAGATCCTAAATAAAGGTTCTTACGTACATATATCCTAGGTTCTTCACTTTTATGCTATCACACATAGTTCTTTAACCTATTTAAAAAATGATTTTAGTTGGGGGGAAGGAGAAAAACATGACCCAAGTATGGAAGTCAGAGGATAGCTTTGTAGTTCTGGGAACAAGACTGGGGGGGCGGGGGGGACATGCAGGCTTGCATGTCAAATGCCCTAACCTACTCAGCCATCTCACTGGCTCAACAGCACTATTTCAAAATTGCCGATCTCTTGTTTACTGCAGGTATATGAAAGTAAATTTCTTTTGTTTATATATAGATCTTATTAAATTCATTCACCCATTTTAGCAAGTTCTTTGTAGACCCCTTGGCATTCTATATAACAAACTTTGCTGTCTATATATAATTTTTCAGCCACATACATTAGCCTTATTACATTGGCTGGCATTCGACTAACAAGTAGAAATGAAGGCATGACAGGAAGTGCTGAGTAGACACTTACTGTCCTCCCAGTCTCAAGAGGAATAACTGAATTTTCATCATGTAATGTGTGGTAGTCGCTGTAGGATTGTTTGTACAGATGCTTTACTACTACAGTGCTTTCTGTTATAAGGGACAGTGTTCTATAGTTTCTCACAATTATGATGTTAGTTTGGCTTTATTATTGACTTAATATTGGTCTCAGATAATAACTGTTCTGGCCTCTTCTAGTTTTTGGAAGGGACTACATAGAATTGGCTTAAAATTTTCATTGTTGAAACATTTTTAATTACTAGTTCAATTTATTTAATGGATTCAGGGTTATTCAAATTATGCCTTAAGGTTTCAAAGTCTTTCTTTAAAGAAATATATTTGTTTTGCCTAAGGATTTTTAGACAGTTATGTACAATGTCCCCATATTATTCTTTTAATTATTTATATCTTTTTGTTTCCCTTTTGTCTAGCTAGACGCTTTTGATTTTTTTCTGGTGTTTCTAACCAGCTTTCAGTTACAATGGATTTCCCCTTTGTTTTGGTTCATATTCTACTAATTTTTGCTCTGACCTTTGTTATTTCCTTTTCTCTTCTTGTTCAATTTGCCTGTTTTTGTTCTTGTTGTTTCTTAAGATGAACGCTTCAATGACTAATACATTTTTCTTCATTTTCAGTATATATATGTATGTATGTGGAATGTATGCACATGAAGGTGGAGGTCAGAGGTCAACCTCAGGTGTTGCTAGCTGGCCAGCTAGACCCAACCTTTTCATGTGACTTCTGTCGATCAAGCTTCAGTCCTCATGTATGTACAGCAAATGCTTTACTAAGCCATATTCCCAGTCCCTCCTTTAAATCTAAACAATGCTAAGTACTTTAGGTGTATGATAAGATTTTGTGTACTTTAATTTTCCTCCATCTCCTTTTCTATTTTCATGTGTATGCACATATGGATCATGCTCTGCCTGAGTATGAGTCCACATGTATACACATGTGCATATGTCTGTACATAGAACTGGAGCCCAAGTGTAATAGCAGGAATTACCCCATCACTTGTTCTTCACTTTATTTACTGAGGCAGGATCCCAAATCAAGCCCAGGGCTCATCAATGTGGGAAGGGTTACCAGAGAGCTTGCTCTGGGTACTTCCTGTCTCTGTCTTCCAAGGCTGGAGTTAGGGGCAGGCCACCATACTCAGCCAATCATCCTGTGGGCTCAAGAAATACAAGCTTTGGCCTTAGGTGTATGTGTAGCAAGGGCTTTAACTAAACACAACCATGTTTTAGTCAGCTCTATTTAATTCAAGATGCTTCCAATTTCCAGCAAAACATCTGTGATCTGTAAGTTACTTAAGTGTTATTAATTTCCCAATATTTAGAGAATCCTCCCCCTCAACCCCCCATTACTTTCCTCTTCTTGAATATTACTTTGATTCTAAACTAGGGCAGAAAATAAGTTATCATGTATGATCTCACTGGCAACAGAATTCCTGAGTGTGTTTTGTGGCCCAGCCTAACCCCCTAAGACAGTGTTTCAGGGAGCAGAGGGACACAAGGTGCAGCACTCACAGCAAGTGCAGGCTGAGACAAGACAAAGTACAACACAGCGCCATCTACCTCTAACAACACCAGCCAGTAAAGTGGGGGAACTTACTTGCAACAGCGATCTGGAAAGAACACATGGTGACTGCTCACTAAATTCACAGAAAAAATCCTAATAGAGAAAAAACAGTATCATTAATAGATGAAATACAATCAGGATGTTTATATAAAGTATAATTCTTGTTTGGAAATAGCCTTCTATTAGTGTTAAAATAAAATAAAAAAATTAAAGGTCAGATTTATAGAAAATGTTCAATTATACCATAAGGCTAAACTTGAGAGTCTACAAAACCTTTTTCAAGATCTGAACAAAACTATGTGCAGAACTATGTGTACACCCACATTAAATTTGTACACCAAGAAAATAATATGAACAACAACTAGATAATGATAAAACTTTAGCTGTTATTTTTTAAAAAAAAATGAGTATGGGAGTCTGGAGAGGTTTCAGCAGTTAAGAGAGCATACTCTCCTATGAGGACCCAACCAACAATGGTTCTCAGTTTCACAGACAGCTCACAATCTCAACTATTATGATTCCAATTCCAAGGAGATCTGACATCTCTAGCCTTCAAGGACACAAGCATTTATACTCACACAAACACCACAAACACATAATTTAAAATAACAAAAATAAACCTTAAAAAAAAAAAGAAGTATCAGTGATGTGGGATGTCTTTCTGTATGCTGTTAATAAAGGAACTGTTTTGGCCTATGGCAGGCATCTTAAAAATAGGCAGAAGAAATTGGAGCAAGATAGGGGAAGGAGGGCGGAGTCAAAGAGACATGATACAGTTGCCCAAGAATCAACATGTAAAAGTAATACAGGTGAAGCTACGGGCCATGTCGAAAGATAGATTAATGGAAATGAGTTGAATAAAAATGTGGGAGCTAGCTAGCAATACGCCTGGGCCATAGGCCAAGCAGCATGTAGTTAATATAAGTGTCCAAGTCATTTTTGAGGGCCTAAGCAGCAGTGTGCAGGTCTGGACCTTGGGACCAGGCTGGACAGGCCAGAAACTTCCTATTATATATCAGTAACCAGGTATCTTATTATTTAGGGTAAAGACCAAGAAATATAGGTTTACAAAAGAGGGAAAAGACAAGAAAATACACAACATTTAAAAATTGAGAGACAGTGGCTAATTTATTACATTTTCTGAGCCTCCCATTTTTATATGTGTGAATTTTAATATCTGAAATATAGGCATGTGGGCTTTGAAAGGCCTACAATATTGCTGCAGGCGGCAGTGAAAACAAAAAAAAGTATGAATCATGTGCGTACAGCACTCATCAATAGCAGAGATGGCATTAGAAAGCCTACCATAACCCAAACAATCAGAGCAAAGCACAACTACTGATGAACTTTGACATTCCTGAGCTCTTCTGAAATGTGTCTAAAACACGTGAGAGCAGAGGGAGAGGGAGGGTGGAAAAGAATGAAGGGTGTGTGTTAGTGTACTCACCTGACTCCTGCGGACTTGAGCAGTTTTCTTTTTCTCCTCTAACTGCTATTCCCTCTAGTTAAGACTCCTTGCAACATTCATGTACTGTATTAATTCCTTTTAGAGGAATCAAAGAAACCTGTACTCCTCAGCTACACTTGTCCTTGCAAACAATCATTTTAGCTCTTTTACTGGCTTCTCCACGCTAAATTTTTAGTATGGATACTCTGCTTTTCGTCAGCTAATTATACTCCACATATTTTAGTTAGGTTTCTATTTCTATGATGAAACACTAGGACCAAAAGCAACTTGGGTAGGAAAGAGTTTATCTGGCCTTAAAAACTTTCAACTTCACTGTTCATCACTGAACAAAGTCAGGACACAAACCTGGAGGCAACCTGATACAAAAGCCAAGGAGGAAAGCTGTTCACTGGCTTACCCCTCATGGCTTGCTCGCACTGGCTCGCTCTGGTGTGTGCACGCTCTCTCTCTCTCTCATTATGAAGGTTCTATAATGGCAGTTAGGGTGGTCATTCATTTGATTATAGGGGAAGGCCAGTTTAGGCACCCTCTCCACTATTGCTTAAAGTCTGAGCCTGGGTCATTTTATGTGTTCTTAGATGGTTTCCTAGCACCAGGTTTTTCTCTAAGCCCACAATGGCTTCCTCTATCAGGATATCTATTTCTTCGTTATCCCTCTCTGTTGATCCATCCCCCCACTGAACATTCCCATTCTCTCATGTTCTCTTCCCATCTCTCCTTGCCCTCCTCCATCATCCCAATTGACCCAGGAGATCTTCTCTATTTCCCCTTCCCAGGGGGGAATCCATGGATGTCTCTCTTAAGTTCTTTCAGTTAACTAGCTGCTGCAGGGACAACCTGCTTTCTTACAGAACTTAGGAATGGCACAAGAATGGGGCTGGGTCCTCCCCCATTAATTACCAATTAAAATGTCCTACAGCTGGATCTTGGAGAGGCATTTTCTCAACTGAGGTTCCTTCTTTTCAGATGACTTTAATTTGTGTCAAGACATAAGCCAGTACACTGTGTGCATAATCTGCATATTTTAGTGAGTATTTTACTAAAGTCTACCATCTGTGTTTGTGAGAATACATAATGGATATATATATCCTTAAGCATTATAAAACCGACATTCATGAAACACACTGCTTTGTTGTGGAATAATCCTTTACAATGTATAAAAATATGTCACTGTGATTGGTTTAATAATAAGCTAAATGGCCAATAGGCAGGATTTTCAGAGTAGAGGGAATGCTGGAAAGAGGAGGGCAGGATGGGCATTATGGAGATGAGGTATTAACGTCACGAGGCAGAAAGCAAATTAATAGAAATGTTAATTTAAGTTATAAGAGTTAGATAGAAACAAGCCTAGGCTATTGGCTAAGCATTCATAATTCAGAAATCTTCATGTGTTTATTTGAGAGCTGGCAGGCAGGACAGAAAAATCAGCCTAAACTGTTTAGTGGCTGAATGGTATTCTGCTCATATCATAGAATGCATAGTCACTATTGAAACTTAACATGTTTTACATTTCTCAAGTCAAATAATGCAATAAATATAGTCTCATATATGTGCATGTACATGTCTGTTTAGGTATGTCCATGTGTGCATACAACTGTGAATGCATGTTAAGGCCAGAGGTCAATATTGGGTTTCCTCATTGATGGCTCCTAGCCTTACTTTTTGAAAAAGGGTCTCTCACTGAGCCTGGAGTTAGACCTTTCAATCTGGCTTATTTTCCTTGTATGTAAGCACACCTTATCACCTGAAGCTTACCTGAACCTAGACAATGATAGGTTTGCTTCTCAGGAGACACAGACTATTAGCCCTTTCTTCCCTCTCTCCCTACCTACACTTCCTCTACTGCCACCACTTCACCCCAACCTCTTTCAGGGAGGCATCCGCTCTTTCTTACTAAGTAAGCCCTCTTTTACAGTCCCAGCAGATCAGGCTGCTTCCACAGCTCCCTCTATGGACAAGGGAAGCCAGAGTACTTATGGATGCAGCAAAACTAAGGGGTTATTTGGTGTGCTAATATGTCTCTTGATCCAAGAACAGAAGTATAATGATAGATCAAAGTTAAGTTAATGGTAACTATTTTAATATGCATGAAAAAGATCAATAAAATAACAACTGGGAAACCTGTAAAACTAGGAAATTATGAGCATTAGGCCTAAGTATTAAGGAAAAAAAATTCTGATTTATATATACTGGAGTACTGCAAAAATGTATAGGAACCATCTGCTGTATAATATTCTCAAAACAAACCTTTACTTTGCTTAGTACTATTTGATGTTTTGCTTTGATCTAGGGTCACAGCCCAGGCAAGCCCACAACCCAAGCATCTTCTGCTTCAGTATCCCTGGTGCTGAGATCACAGCCACTCACCACTTAGTTTTATCTTCATTTTCCTGCACATCACAAAAGATGAAGGCTCCCAATTTTACAAATGTTTTCACTCAGCAAAGAAAGTACATGCTGTGCAAGTTTACAGATAAAGGTTTCACCTTTGCACTATCTGTCTGTTATAAATGCAAAGCAATAAAAATGATCTAAATGTAATTTGGTATGACTAAAAAAATATGTGATATAAGCTTACAGTGGGATTTGTCTTCAAAATAACACAGAAATATGTGTATTTACTGATTTAAAAGAAAGCACCTGTAACACAAAACAAACACGTGTACAAGCACCATGATCTCATATGCAAGAACACTAAAAATTGCCAGGTCTGACAATACAAGCCCCAAGTCTCAGCTATTCAGGAGGCAGGGGCAGGAACTCACACATTCAAGGCCTGGCTAGGCTACAGAGTCAGTCAATGTCACTGAGTAACTTAGTGAGAGCTTATCTCCAAGTAAATAATTTTAAAAAGGGGGTGGGGGGGAGAGACATAGCTCAGTGGTAAAGTAACCTAGAATATATGAGGCCCTAGAGTCAATCCCCAGCATGATGTTTAAAAAAAAAAAAACTTTTATATGTCCCCCCTCTCAACACACACACACACGAAAATATTTTGAAGGCAGAATCCAGTTACCAAATCCTATTCCTAAAATTTGGGTGATTTACCTAATATCTTAAGTTTAGGTTCCTAATTTCTAAAAAGGTAACAAATCCTCATGAAAATTAACTATATGTTATATGTGTGCATACAGACATGACCCTACAATGCTATTATTTATGGTTCTGTCAATCAGTCTCCAGAGTGGCAAATTATCCTGTTACTATACCACCAAAGTTTCAGAATACAATTTTATACTTACCAGAATACAATGTAAATTTGGTAAATTCACAACTTCACAAACTGTTTTTATTCTGTCTATTAATCTTGAGAAATAGTTGACCATTTCTTCTCTTTTAATTATTTTTGCATAGCGAGGGAAGGTGGGTGGAAGTAGCCTCTGGTTAACGAGGGGCTCAAAACCCATCATAATTGGATGGTCTAAAGAAGAAAGAAGAAAGGAACATTCCCAATGTTTACCTGATTTGTACAATGAAAATTAAGTATATTTTTTTTAAAAAGCTCAAATTTTAAAGACATTTCCAAATTCTAATCACAAAGATCTAATAAATTTTATAATTTACAACTAATTTATATATCCATATATAAATTTGAGTAAGATTCAGCAACTTCAAATTGAACTTCCTTGCTATAGCTATATGATGCTGGCAGAGGTTAGAGCCAAAGATGAAAGCAACAGGAATTCAACAAAAGCCAGGGATGCCAGCCAAGTAAGAACTCCACCCTGAGAGGGGACCTAACTTCTAGAGCTGCCTGGAGGGCCACTAATGAACAGCTAGATAACCAGTTCTCAGTGCTGTGGCCCCCCTAAAATAACAAAAGGGTTCTAGAGTACTGCACCATATGCTCTGTATCACTGACTGTCACAGCTGCTCATCACCTGGACTAGACAAAGAGCCTAAGGGAAAGTCGCCCACTCTGCACAACAGAGCAAAGTCAAAGCCTAAGGATACAAGAGAGGAGCAATCATCTCTTGGGCTACTGTGGACTCTTACACCTTCACAGTGTGCACTCTGATTTCACACTACACCATTCTTTACACTACACCATGGGACTCATCTGAATTCTTTTAAAAGAGGTGATCACAGAGAAGACTAGAGAATTCCGGAGTTGTCATTGCTCACACTAGGGCACAGTTCAGCTCTTTCCCAATCTGGAATCTAAAAAAAGTCACAGCCTTGAAGAAGCATTTACACAATCTACATCCAAAGCTGTGTTCAACAACAAACAAGCTACATCCTAAGAACACAGTTCTAGTGTCAGTGAGACAAAACTAAAGGTTCACAGTTACACTGTGAAGAATTAGAAATAAGACTGACTGACTGCAATACCCCAAGGAGCGTCCTGCTGCTCTTAGATCCACTTCATCGTTGCACATGCTCCCAGGCCTGCGCTTTCTTCTTCTCCACAATGCTGTCTCCTTCTTGGCAGTTACTTATATGAATTATTCTGATTTGAGACCAAAACAACTGCAGTTCTTAGATGAAAATCCTTATCCCACAAGCTTTCTTCTTACTTGTTCACTGGACATTTCTACCTGGCACCCCACATCATCTCAAAAGGCAATTTCAAACACTGTCCTTTTCCTAATAGTACCCTGTCTCAGAAACAGGAACTTAGCCTTACCATCCTGAAGACAGCAGCCTTTTCTCATTCAGTGCATCACCTTCCTGCCTTTTTCATCATCAGCTGGCAACTCTTAAAGAGTCTAACTACCGCTGCCCACTGTTCCTCCCTCTTTACTCTGACATTATGACTGCTCCTCACTATATTAATCCTATGCACACCTCAAGTGTCTATGGAAAATACAGCCTTATCTCTATCACAAAGTTTAAAATGTTTTATTTATTTTTATGTATGGATGTGTGTCTGCATACATTTATGTGAACCATGTGCATTTAGGAGCATGGAAGTTAGAAGGCATCAAACCTCCTGGAACTGAAGTTACAGGCACTTGTGAGTTACTATGTAGACAGTGCTGGGAATTAAAAGATTCTCTCCAAGAGCAGTCAGCACTCTTAAGCGCTGAGCCATCTCTCCAATCTCCCATTTGTCCCAAGAGTTTTGTTCATTCTCCCTTTTGTACAATATAGTGTCCCCAGTAGTTTCCTGAGAGGCAACAGAAACATCAGGTAGCTCTTGGCTCTATGAAGGCTGTTTGTTTTTTTGTCTGTTTTTAAGTATGTATCAGTATGCTTTTTGCATATATGCCTGTGTCCTGTGTGTGTGCACAGTTCATGGAGTCCAGAAGAAGGGTGTTAGATTCCTGGGACCAGAGTTAGAGAGAGTTGTAAGCTGCCATGTGGGTGGTGAGGGACTGTGGCCTGTAAGTGTTAGACCCAAATAAGCCTTCAACTCCTCAACTGGAGTTGAAACTGACCCTCTGCAAGAAGCCACCAGCACTCTTAACTGACAAGCTACCTCTCCAGTCTAAGGAGAGCTATTTCACAAATCCATCACAGGTAGGGAGATTATACACATAAATCCCATCCCCAACTATATTCACTGTACTTATCATTTTATGTGGGAAAATAACAGAAAAGTTTTGTTCTCATTTACAACTAACTTAGGCCTATCATTATTCCATGCACATTTGTACTGCTTAAGTCATTCTTCTGGGTAGTGGTGGTGCACACCTTTAATCCCAGCACTCAGGACACAGAGGCAGTTCCAGGATAGAAAGCCATGTCTTGAAAGAAACAAAAACAAAAAAATTTAAGCTGAGAACTGGGGAGATACAGCTCAGTGGCAGAGTGCTTGCCTGGCAGGCATGAGGCTCTGAGTCCAATCCCAGCAATTTATACAATGTAAGTATAACAAACATATACCAAACTGGACTTGGGATTTGGTGATACACACCTATAATCCCACCTCTTGAAAGGCTGAGGCAGGAGAAACTGAGAGTACCCTTATTCATGCTCACAGAATTAAACATAAGTCTGAAATTATCAAGAAATGTTCTTTACTTCTTTTTTAAAAATTTTTAGTGTTTATTTTAATGTGAATTGGTGTTTTGCCTGTATGTATAACTATGTAAGGGTGTCAGATCTTGGAATTACAGACAGTTGTTAGCTCCCTTGTGGATGCTGAGAATCGAACTCAGGTCCCCCTGAAGAACAGTCAGTGCTCTTAACCGCTGAGCCATCTCTCCAGCCCGTTCTTTAGTTCTTAAGACACAGACTTTTAGGCCTCATACAAGCAGGCGACTCATTTCTGCTGATGTGATAAAGAACACTGAGAGAAACCAGTGAGGAGGTGAGGAAGGCTTATTTGGCTCTAACACTTACAGGCCACAGTCCATCACCACAGGGAAAGCAGGCAGCAGAAACCTGAAGCAGCTGTCATATCCACAGTGAAGAGGAGAGAGAAAATAAAATACATGCCAAAGTTGCTCTCAACTCTCTTCCTTACGTACTCAGGACCCAGCCTAGGAAATTGGACTACCCACAGCAGTAGTGGCTATATCCTCGTCAATATAAATGAAGAAAATTCCCTAGAAACATGCCCAGAAGCCAGTTTGAACACAGAATTTCAGTAATCACACATAAGCTACTCTAACATGTTACAGTCATTTTTATAAACATTTCCCAAACTAGGTTATGATGTGCTTCAGAGTTGTAGATATTTTACACCTCAATAATCTCAAGATTACAAATACCATCTTATGAGTTTTTGGGATAATCAGTTTTGCTGTTTACTCAAAATGTTGACCCAGTAGAGAATTTTACAGCAGAGATAACATTATTCCTGTTAAAGCATATTTCTCATACAAAATTTGCCATTTGCATTCGCCAACAACATGTCAAGCATTCTGTTCCTTAAAGTTTTCGGAGTCTTATGCACAATCCCAGTATAGTGTGAAGACAGTACCTGTGAGTACAATGAACCTCAGGAACACTACGCCTGCCTTGTGGAGGGAGATAGTCATTATATAAATGACTTAAATGAGTTTCTCAAAGTAAAGAAAAGAGATGATGCTGGCATCACAGTACAAACAAAAGGCAGGGTATGCATAGAGTCCAACAGTAAGATACAAGATATGGCCAAGTTCTACCAACTGTTTTCAATATAGACTAATTCTACAAAGAAGCCTAAAGCACCTTAAGTATTCAGAGGAAACATCCCAAAGTCCAGACAAACTGACTTAAATGAATGTCAAAGCAAACTATTATGTGTTTTGATAGGAAATAAGAAAACACAGGTAAGAGCAAACAGACAATTACCTCCTTTGGTAGTACCATTCTGAGCCTGGATGCCATGATGCAATGAAGTGTGGATGGCAGAAAGGAGGTCTGTTGCTTGGACCATTAGTTTCTGAGCCTCTGAAACAGCACTAGTCTAGTAAACAAATCACCAAAATACACACTTTAACTATGATACACACAGAAGAGGAGTCCTATGACAGTGCTGAGATCCAAGGCATACTGTAGTAACATGGATCCTCACAAATTATTCACTTACTGCAGGAAGCGCAAACCCTAACAGGAGGATACAAACCATTTCCCCTTAAATCTGTATCTTATTTGATACATTAAAAAATAAAATGGTAAATATTTCCAGCTTATGGTACTAAGTCTACTTTTTAAAATAAAAGATCAGAGATAGAGTCAATTGTAAAAAGGGGGGAAAATGTAATACTTTACAGTTATTCACAAACATGGGGTAGAGGGAATCCAGAAAAAAAAAAAAAAAAAAAAAGAAAGTATTACCCGAAACAGTATTTATTTACCCAGAAAAAAAAATCTCAGTGCATTATAGCTAGAATAGTTAAGCAATAATCACTTTTCACAAAAGCATTAATAAGACTGTAGTGTAACTACACCGAACTCAGAGAACCCTGAGAACAAGGAAGATGCTGTCCAAAACTGACTTAATTGCAGTAATTCTCTTACCTCTTTCTTAGTAAAGGCTATGAGCACTGTCAGTAGCACACGGGTGAACTTTACTCTGCTGAATGCTGCCAAGCACTGCTGGTGCTGAAAAGAAAGGCAAGTGTGGTGAGAAGCAGAGCCTGCAAAGGCACAGCCACAAAAGAAAACTACATTCTAATACTTGAACTCCTAAATCTTTGTGCCAGTAATTCACTACAGAAAATAGGCCTCGACTTGGCTTTTTAAATGCCTACAAGAAAAGCCACCAAAAACTAGTAAACAAAGCCTACTCCTTTGAAACAGAAAAGAAACTATCATCAGGAACAGGACTGACATTAATCCAAAGTCAGAACTAGACTGTTAGAAGTTATAAAAGGGTTAAAAAGATTCAGCAACTTTTGATGATATGAAAATTTTTGATTTGCTAAATGTTGAAACAACATCTATAAGTGATCTATTTTTCTGGTTCCTGTTTCCCAGGAATTCTGAAGAGTTTTGAAATCAGATATTCAAAAGAGCTATATTACCATTCTATACATAAAAATAGAAGAAGAATAAAGCCCCCTGCAATGTCCAGTTAAAAAAAATACTGTAAAAGAGGCGTCTATAAATTATAATGCAGTTCAAAGAACTACAGCATTAAAGAATGGGCTTCTCAGACACAGCTACAGAAAATAAGGGTAATTACTTCTAGTTCAACTTCTGGATCTCTCTCTTCTCCTTGCCGACTTCGAGTACTCTGAAATTAGAAAGTAAAGTAAATTAAGACAAATACAACCCTAGAGAAATAAAAAAGTAAATTAATTTATTGAGCATATACAAAAGCCTATGTTCAGTAAAAATATCTGAAAGAAAAAAGGCTGTGTGCTGGCACTTTCCTTTTTCCTATGAATGTTCTATTCATGTATTTGTATATAAAGTAGAAAAATCATGAAAAGAAGCAGGTGTTAAAACAACGAAAGCAAAACAAAGTAACAGAAACAAGTATATGGCTCACAGTACAAGTCCCAGCACTTGGGAGACAGAGGCAGGCAGATCTACATAAGTTCAAGGCCAGGCTGGTCAAAGAGTAAGATCCAGGGCAACCAGGGCTATGTAGAGAAACCTTATTGTAAATAAATACATTTTCTAAAAAAATCCTGATGCATTCAAAACCAACTCAGAACAAAAATCACTATTATCATTAAAAATACTAATTAAAAAAAAAAAAAAAAAAAGAACTGGCTGAGCTTGATGGTGCATGCCTTTAACTGTAGCACCAAGGAAGCAAAGGCAAGCAGAGTGAAATGAGTTCAAGCCAAGCCTGGTCCACATAGTGACTTCTAGGGTAGCCAGAGCTACATAGTCAAACCTTATCTCAACAAACAAAACAAGCCCTGAACTAAAGAAAAGGAAAACACACCTTTACTCTCCTTTGCATATCATCTTCCACATCTTTTAGCATTCCTAGAAAGAGAAACGGTAGGTTTTAAAACAAATCAAAATGCAAAACTTACAAATTACTGTTGTGAATTATCTTTGTCAAAAGTTTATACCTGTAACTCGAAGATCTGTCACACTGTTGGCCATTTTAAATCCATATGTCATCGACTGGAAATCTTCCTGTATGAAAAAGGAGTAATTATACCTTGGATAGCAGCAACCATATTTCTGTAACAAATGACTAGTTCCTTAGAAAGAAATAAAATGTCATCCAGTATTCACTATCGCCATTATACAACTAAGCTTTCTTTCCTTGTAGGCATTAGACACTTTGACATTAATGCTGTAATCTGTCCTTGGCTTTAGCTGCTTGTTTGTGGTCTAGCAGTTAAGTATTCTCAAGTAGCATTATTCAAAGAAAACAGTAAAAGTACACTGTGGTGTGAATGTTTGTCTGTATGTAGTGAAAATCATTTTATGAATAAAGGAACTGTTTTGGCCTGTGGTGAGCACCATAGCAGTAGGCAGGAAATCAGAGACAGGTAGAAGAGAATGGAGTTAAGTCAGACTCGTCTAGCTGCCAAAGAAGCATGTAGGACTCAGGTGAGATAGGGGCCATGGGCCATGTGGCCAAGTAGATTAATGGAAATGGGTTGAAGTAAGATGAAAGAGCTAGCTAGCAATGTGCTTGAGACACAGGACTAACAGGATGAAATTAATATAAACATCTAAGTTATTCTATAAAAAAAACTGCCATGGGTAAGTCAGACCTCAAGCGCAACTAAGTAAAACACACACACACACACACCATACAACAGATGGTGCCCAACATGGGGCTCGAACTGCACTGTATATACATTGACACCACTCCCAAAGTATGTTTTAAAGAATACTTCAAAGACCATCCCTAACTATTCCAGCCCATAGAGTCACTTTTCAACTAGCTCTTGTGTCCTCTCTTGACACACCTGCATGTCCCCTTGACCCACACTACTTTTCCTCATGGGATTTACCACCACATGACATTGTGTATGTACTTATTTACTTACACATTAACTACTTTGTCCCAAAGAATATATCCATGATTAGGGCTTTGTTTAATTCACTGTTTCATCTTCAGGGCTTAGCTAGAGGTTTGTCATAATAAATAAAAGTTTAGTACTTATTGTTCAGTATGTATTGATGAATAATTTTTTGCTGGTTGGTTTTTGTCAATTTGACATAAAGCTAGATGGATGTGGGTTGGAACTGGAAATCTTAACTGAGAAAATGCCTCCATAAGATTGGCCCCATAACAATGCAAGTCTGTGGGGTTCTGTCTTGGTTAGAAAATTATGTAGGAGGGCCCAGCCTGTGTGTGGTCTGGGGCAGGTGGTCCCAGATTGCATGATAAAATCAACTGAGCAAGTCAGTAGCAGCAATCTTCCATGCCTTCCACTTTTGTTTCTGTTTCAAAGTTCCTGGCTTCCTTGGGTTCCTCCCCTCAATGTCCTGGTGCTGGCTAGTTTATTGTCAACTCAATAACACATTAGACTTACTTGGAAAGAGACCTCAATTAAGAAAATGTGTCCATAAGACTTAACTGTAGGCAAGTGTGTAGTACATTTTCTTAGTTAGTGATTGATGTAGGAAGGCCCAGCCCACTGTGGGCTATGCCACCTCAGGGGAGGTGGTGGTCCTAAGGTCAAAGATAGCAGGCTGAACATGCCAGGAGAAGCAAACCAGAAAGCAGCATACCCCAAGGCCTCTATATCAACTTTTGCCTCCAGGTCCCTGTCCTGA
The DNA here is from genome assembly GCA_004025045.1 of Sigmodon hispidus. NCBI lineage: Eukaryota > Metazoa > Chordata > Mammalia > Rodentia > Cricetidae > Sigmodon > Sigmodon hispidus. The sequence goes on from PVIH01002826.1 coordinate 46,352, forward strand.
TTTCTCTCAATGATCAACTATGACATGAGAGCCATAAGCTGAAATAAACCCTTTCCTCTCAAGTAGCTTTTGTTGAATTTTTTCCTGTTGTTGTTTTTAATCACCATAAAAACTCTAACTAAGACTGACTCATGCCACAGCAGGAATCAAACTGTAAAAGTCAAATTACTAAATACATTAAAGAGTAGCATAAACTGTCAAAAATCAGAGAACATCTGCTTCATTTAGAATGAGCTAGCTACTATTTATTCCATGGTGGCCATGAATAAATATAGAGAGCCATGTAGTCAAAAATTCTGGGTTTTTAAATTTACTATTTATCAAATCTTCCTTTAAAAACTAAGCAGGTTAACTGTGAGAAAACAAACAAACAACCTATAAGGTTTTACCCAATAGGGGACTTGGCAGACTCTACCTGTTTATACATCACACGCCAGAATGTGACAGGCTGTCTACTGTGTACATCATTTACAAGCACTGACTCTGGGGGAAACATAAAACCAAACTGCTGCGACCAAATTGTTTATTCTGAAAGCTTTGTGGAACTATAGACAAAAACCACAGCCAACCCAGGAAGGCCAGATACTGACTGTATGTACCTAGAGCCACTATCCAGGCAGTGATTGAAGGCAGCCTGAGTGAGGGCTATGACACAAGAAGAAGGATCTGTTCCACAGGGTAATTTTACATGGATGTGACAGAAACTATAAAAGAAGATACGGAATGATCCTTATGGACACTGTGAAGATGTGTTGTTTTCACTGGTTTAATAAAGAGCTAACTGACCAATAACCAGGCAGGAAGAAATTAGATGAGAGAGCCAGACAGAGGATGCTGAAAACAGAGACAGTGACAGAGGCAGAGGGAGCAGACTGTGTAGACAATGAGGAAACAAGCCATGAACCAGGAGACAGCACATAATTTAATAGAAATGGGTTAGCTTAAGTTGTAACAACTAGTTAGTAACAAGCCTAAGCTATTGGCCAACCATTTATAATTAATAAGTCTCTGTGTGGTTATTTGGGAGCTCGTTGGCAAAACAGAAAAGACTGCCTACTGTAAAAGCATTAATTATATTTAGTCTTTTAGTCTCTTTCCCTCTTATTTGGCCTCTTTCTTCAGTATCCCTCTCTAAGGTCTTCCTTGCCTCAGATCTTTGGTCACCATGATGATAGTTTCACTGGAAGAAAGGCTCAGTCTGACTAGAGTGGACTCAATAGAATAAAAAGAACCAGAGAAAGTGGGTATAGATGCCACCATAACAATCTGATAGCATAAGCCCTCAGATCTGGGCAGAAGATAAAAGACAAAGTTGTGAGATACAGTATAAAATACACCAATATGCTGACATATGAACAGAGCTACGGGAACATCATCTTTGAATAGGACAAGGGTTAGGGTCAACATATAGGATATCCTCATCAAATTTTTCCCCTTCAGCACTCAGGGAACCATGTCGAAGATGTGAGAAGACTGTGTGGTGGTTTGAATGTAAGTGGCCCCTATAAGCTCTTTAGAAGTGGCACTACTAGGAGGTGTGACTTTGTCGAGAGGAGGAACGGCCATGTTGGAAGAAGTATGTCTCCAAGGGAGTGGGTTTTGAGGTGTCATACATGTCCAGTGTCTCAGACCACTCTCTGCTGCCTGCAGTTCAAAATTTAAGAATTCTCAGCTTCTTCTCCAGCATCACATTGACTGTACACTGCCATGCTTCCCATCATGCTGATAATGGACTAATCCTCTGAACTGTAAGTGAGCCAATCCAATTAAATGTTTTCCTTTATAAGGGTTGCCTTGGCCATGGTGTCTCTTCACAGAAATAAAAACCCTAAGACAAACTTTAAGAGTCAAAGTGGATAGAAGACACTAAAGAAATAGTGCTTTCCTGATACAATAAGACTGAAATGCATATGAACTCACAAAGACTACACAGCATCATGCACAAGGCCTTCCTTCATAGATCCAAGTCCCAGACTGAGAGAAGGAAGTGGCGTCATCTCCAACTGACATCTTCGAAAGGTAAAATTAGTTTTCTCCAATAGAATATGATTGGGTATATAACCAAATTTAAGGGAGGTGTCATGCCAAGCAGTAGATGGCCAACATCAATTTTTGGAGATGGATTATCTCATAATGCTTGTTTGAGCTTCTTAAAAAACCTTATTTGTCTTTTATTTATCTATTATGTTTTCTGATGTTTTTATAAGTTTGTGTGTGTATCTGTATATTTTTTATTCCCTTTTAACTGTTTGTTTTATTCTGTTGGGGTATTTTTATTTGTTTATTTTTTTTTAATTGATCTGTTTGTTTTCCAAAGAGAGAAATCTAGAGTTAGATGTGTGGATCTGGGAGATGAGGGAGGGAAAACCCTGATCAGAACACCCTGTGAGAACAAAATGTATTTTAGAGGTGGGTGTGGTGATCCATGCCTTTAATCCAAGTACCAGGAGGCAGAGGCAGGAGGGTCTCAGAGTTTGAGGCCAGCTTGGTCTATATAGCAAGTTCCAGGACAAACAACAACAAACCTGTTCTAAAAAAACAACAAAAACCAGCTCACAAATATGTACTTTGGTGTACTGCAGAATGCAGTAAAATACAAGGTGAAATGGTATCAAGACCTGTTATTATTTACACAACAGACAGTGGAAGAAATGCTTAGTGATACGCTTGCAGTAAAGACAGGAAAGAAAGTACTGGCATTCTAAAGAAAGTGAGGGTGAAGAAGCAGGGAAATGTCATGATTTCTAGACAGTATCGAGGTCCACCTCAAATCCATAGTCATGAGCTGGAAGTAGAAACTACTAATATGAATGTGTTTTCCTCCAGTCACTTAATTAAAACATAAAATTTAAATAAAAGGGCAAGAGGGCAATTAACAGTAAATATATGATCTGATAAAATAAACCGTAACTAGCACAACACCTAAGAAAATCAAACCTTTGTATGAAAAGTGTAAGATATACATGGACTTACCTGTCATCTATACAGACACAATCATAACAAATGTTAGTACTCATTGATGACCTCACCACGAAATAAATTACTGAGGCAAAAGAATAATGCAACCATAGAATCAATATTAGATAAAACTATGAAATACTTAAATGCAGAAATCAAAATACTTCTGTAAGAACAAAAGCTTTTTAAAGCTATTGTTAAAATGGTAAACAAGTTAAAAAATGGTAAGTCTGATAAGCTATCTAAATTTTATAAATAGACTCCCAGAAGCCAGCATACAGAGCTCATTAGCACAGAGGCTAAACAAAGAAGATTATAGAAAAGAAAAAGAGCATCGAAAACCGAAATATTTTACAAATTCTGTCTCTGTGCATGCATACAGTGCCAAACAGGTAGTATGAGCCACCTGATTGGGATGTTGGGGAACAGTGCAGTCTTATTCCTGAACTCTCTAAGGAGTAATCCCTCTAGTTCCCTAATTTTTTACAAGGAAGTCTTCCTCTCTGAATATCACACTCCCCTGAGATACCTAGACAAACAAGAGGAAACGCCTATGCTCTTACTGTACTCTGCACACTGCTGTTTTTGATCTTGCCAACCAAAGCCTGTAAGCTTGGCCTTTTTATGCTGTGGAATAATCCTTTTGTACACTGTGAAGATGTGTTGCTCTCCTGGTTTAATAAAGAACCAACTGGCCAATAGGTTGAGGTTAGGGAGAAGAGTAAGACTGAGAGAACACGGGGAAGAAGGGTGGAGTCACCAGCTAGACATTCATGAGCCGTATGGCAGCACATAATAAATATGGACTAAGTTTTAAGAGCCAGTTACTAACAAGCCTAAGCTATCAGCTGAGCATTTATAATTAATAAGTCTCTTTGTTGTTTATTGGGAAGCCAGCAGTTGTGAGGCCAGAAAGCAGTAACTGTTTGCCTGAATTCCTACAATACTGGGAACATTGCTCTGCTTACAGGATACTTGTTGAGTAGGACTTACAAGAGCAGAGAAGGAGAGAGCTATACTATGTAGCTGATACACGGTCACTATTAAAACATTGGCTTTGAAATCCCTTGCCATAACTTCCCTGTCAGTTGGAACATAGAGGTATGTTCACCGGACTGGGTCTTACTATATATATAGCCCAAGCTAGCCTTGAATTCATTACCTATCCACTTCCGTATTCTGAGTGTCTAGATTGCAAACATGTGCCACACATGGCAACAGTAATGCTTTTCAATAACTATTCCTTAGTTGTACATGTGGACAAATGCATGTATCATACACATGGATCACAGAATCATTCATCTACAACAAGGTAAGATGGTCAATGAGCTTCTGGGTTTACCTCTTCAAAAACAGCAGCTTTATTTACTTTTTCCCTTGCAATGTCACAGATCTTCAAGATTCCCAGGGCAAAAGCTTTCATGGCAGGATCTTCTATGAAGTCTGGATTATGAATGTAAAGGCACGTAAATACTGTCTGTGCCAGGGAATGGCCTTCTAGCCATGTGATCTGTTGAGGGAGGAAGGGAAGAAAGGAGGGAGGGAATGAATTAATCACTTAAAGTAGTATACAGGGTTTGCAAAGTCTAAACTGAGCCAGAGTCCTAGACTCCTATCAGTATAATCTTAACACTGAAAATTAATTAAAGAGAATGTCAAGAAGATAGGACTGAGATCTTGCTGTCTATATAGGCTGTCTCTATAATGCTCTGGCATTTTTTTATTTTTTAATTATTGTTATTATTTTGTGCATGAGGCTAGTGTTCTAGGGGCTCCATATTTCGAAATTTCAAACCACAGTACTTCTGCACTCTTAGCCATCTATGAGAAGCATTCTTAAGCCTGATACTCCAATCTGCAACATCTTAGTGTGTAATCGAAGTAGAGAACCTACCTAGCAGTCAAAAGCAAACAATTCCAGAATGTAATCAATAAAAACTCATGGGTTAGAGAATTTAGGCTTAGAATTGACCAAGTTTTAAGTTTTGTTTCTCCTTCCATTACTAACTTAATAACATAATGACTTCTTTAGATTAATAAATAAATCATACAACAGTTTCTTGCCTCCCATTTAGGGCTGGCTATTCCAAAAGAAGGATCATTCTACAACAAAGATAAATATTCAACACTATTTCTCTGTAAGCTGGAGGCTGAAACACCAACAGTATTAACTGCCATCTCCTGATGTTTTCATATAGTTCATCTCTTGCTTCTCTAGTCCTTTTAGAAAAGGTTTTTTTCATTCTACATATAAAAAATTTAAATAAATTTCCCCAAGTTTATAGTATTGTATTTTACCCTTAAACTCAAGAATTACGCAGCTGGAGGAAAACATGTTACTAGAAGACACAGTAGTTACTAGAAATGGATGAGGAATGTTATAATAATTAAGGTATGAACTTAGAATAATTTGAAGGTTTTTATTAAAGCCCAAACTCTTAAAGACAGCCTCAAACAGCTGCTGCTCAACTCTGAAAAAAACCTCTCCCTCTGCTTACCATCCTTCTACATTAGTGACAACCGTCACTCTGGGCAATATTCCCTCTTTGACAACAATGCTATGAAAGTTCTGGTCAAAGGCCTGAACTCTTCACAATCCCATGCCAGTATTACTTTCTTTGTATACTCCTTTGTAGTCCCCTTCTTGAGATATTAGACCACCTCTGTCCCTAGACACCATCACAAAAGTACTGATGAGTTATCAAAATGTGTCTGAATGTTTACTCCCAGCACTTCTCCCTGACCTTCCCTATTCCGTTAGGAATAGCATACTGCTAAAAGGTAATAAATCTTTTCCAGACAGAGACAGAATTCTCACTGTACTCTTTTTAACAACGCAGACTCAGGGATTATAATAAAATGTTGGAACCTCAAATAAGTAAGACCTAGGTGAGAAACAGTACATGTCAACAACTAGTATGCATGTGCTTCCAACACATTCCACTACCAATATTGCCTAATGGACAAATCAACAAATGCTATGAAAACCAAGAATTTTTCTACAATTAAACAACTCTGACTGGAGAAGACACATATCTAGCACAGATAAATCACTAGAGTATGTTTGTTGCAGAGGACAGCCAGTTCATGACAATTATAGAGTAGCAAAGCATTATCTCCAAAGCCAGTCTACACCTTCCTTTGCTTCAACTGTGCTCATCTCATGGAACCTCAATTACAGATTTCCCTTGGTAACTTGAAAACAAAACAGCATTTTGGATAATGGCTATAATCTTATCTTCACTGAAACAAAGCACCCAATTAACCAAACACATGACCACAGCAGTGCCAGCTGGAAGACAAAGCACTGCTTCCCATGGCTTAACTTAGCCTGTGAATCTTGTGTCTACTTGTGCCTGAGGCCTGACACTGTATAATTTCATATTCAACATGGTGCACACACTTTAGACTCAGGTAAGGCAAAGTTTTAATTCTTACCAAACAGCAAAAACAGGTATCCATTATTCCTATCAATTCAGGCAAGGTGAGGTCTTTAATTTTAATGGTGCCATCCTAAAAAGAAGGGGGGGAGCACAGAAACAGAAAGTTAGAAAAAAGTTACTATGTACACGTGTGTACTGAATTTTAAAGTTAGGTATCTACTAAAAAAAATAATCAAAAAAAAAAAAAAAAAAAAACTAAAACACTAGCATCTAATAAAACCAAAACATCAACTTATTTTTTGTTCTTAGGCACAAAATCTTGTTTCTTGTTCTGTTTGCAGTAGTCATGTGGAGACCAGGACTATCCAGGACTCCTGATTCCCTTGCCTCAACCTCTCAAGCACTGGTTGATGGACCTGTACTACCACACCCAGAGAGATATATGTACTTTGTCAAACTTTATTTTAAATCACAATTGAAGAAACCACATATCTTAGTCTTTACTAGTTTATGACTTAAATACTGAGTAAGAAAAATTAAAGTCTAATTTGAAACAATAAAGGTCTTTATAATAAAAAGTCCAACCTTCCTACACACAGTATCTCAGGTCTACAAGCCCAGTATTCATAGAATCAGGAGAAATAGGAGTTCAGTAAGTTCAAGGCCAGTGCAGGCTACACAAGACTGTGCCTAAAGGAAGAGAAGGGCAAGAGGAGGAAGAGGCCAAACTATTAAGTATTTCTAAAGCAACAGTCAAAATTACACAGCCCAGGCAGGGATGACAGACACATGCTACTTACTAGCTCAGTATTAGTATATTGATTTTCTTTATTTCATTTACTTTTTTTTCTTTAAATAAATATAGCCTCACTCTGTAGCTCAGACCTCACAGCAATTTTTCTACCCCAGCATCTCAGTATGTAACAACATGAAATGTAATCTCTGAATCAATTATCCTGAATATTTTCAAAGTACCTTCAAAATTAATTCAAAGAATAAATAAGTAGATAACTTAGAGCAAGTTTATGAGGGCCTCGGGTCATTAATTTCCAGGTTTTAATTGAGACTGATAACATATGTATTTAGACAAGCGTTTCTGAAGCCCAGATTGTTCTCAAATTCACTGTATAGCTAAAGACAGTCTTAACTACTCATCTTCCTGCTTCAACCTCCCAAGTGCTGAGACTATAGGAAAGTACCATCATGCCTCTTTAGAGTTTTGCTAATTCTTATGTCTGAAAAACGTAAGAACACAGTTCAAGAATATAGTTGGATGGCCTGTATGATTTCAGTATTAAGCACGGTTTTTGTTTTGTTTGTTAGAGACAGAGTTCCTCTGTGTAGCTCTAGTTGTCCTAAAACTCACTCTTGTAGACCAGGCTGACCTTGAATTCATGGATATCTGCTGTGAATATGTTTTATTACTATTGGTTAATAAAGAAATTGCTTTGACCTATAGCAAGGCAGGATACAGCCAAGCAGAAAATCCAAGCAGATACAGGGAGAAGAGGGCAGAGTCAAGCAGATGCTAGCCAGCTGCCAGAGGAACAAGACATATTACAACAGGTAAAGCCACGAGACATGTGGCAAAACACAGATTAATAGAAAAGGGTTGATTTAAGTTGTAAAAGCTGGCTAGTAATGAGCCTGAGAAATAGGCTAAATAGTTTGTAAGGAATATTAAGCCTCTGAGCCAATTATTTAGGAAGTCACTACCAGATATTTGAGAACAGGCAGACAGAAGAGACACATCTACAGAGATCCACCTGCCTCTGTCTTGAGTGGTGAATTAAAGGCATATATATGCCACCAGTGCCTGGCCAAGCACATTTTAACATTAAACAATTATATGTTTTAAAAGCCAGAGACATACAGAAATACAACAACTACCTTGATAGCTTGTTCAAAATTGAGAACTTTTCGATTCACTTGGTTTCCAATCATACCAGCATCCATCTTGGGATCCATCATTTCAATAGCAGACATGGCTTCAAAAAGACCAAATCTACAAATAAATGAACCCACAAGTTGTTTTTTAAACCCAGATTTCCACAATGGCACAAAAATTATCATGGTACTTTTGACAACGACAGTATTTCATGTTTTCATTTGTATTACATGTATAATTTGCTAAGATTTCTTTATATTTTCATCAATCACCATTTAGCACAAAAGCTCATGTACTCACTATACAAACTATCTTATATGTTTTGTGGAGAAAATAAAAATAGGGCTGGAGAGAGGGCTCAGAAGTTAAGAGCACTGACTGTTCTTCCAGAGGTCCTGAGTTCAGTTCCCAGCAACCACATGTTGACTCACAACCATCTATAATGAGATGTGGTGCCCTCTTTTGTATACTGTACACATAATAAATAAATAAAACTTTAAAAAAAAAGAAAATAATAAAACATCTACAATTCCTTCAACAGGATGTGGATCATCAGCTTTTGTAAGAAAGAGATCGATTCCTGTCAAATGACTAATTCCTTAAATAATTTTCTTTAATTTTAAGAATGCTATTGTGCAATTTTTTTCATTTCCCATTCTCTTTTTTTGTATGTGTGCATGCTTGTGTGTACATGTGTGTCTGTAAGAAAGCTGGAGGGCAGAGCTCATCAATTAAGCTGGCTGGCAATCCCCCAGCTATGCTCTTGTCTCTGCCTCCTCATTTCTGGGATTATAAACTCATGCACGGATTTGACAGGGATCTAGAGAATAAACTTGAGTCCTCATGTTTACAAGGCGAACACTTCACAACTGTGCCATCTCCCCAACTGTAGCTCCATTTTCGTCATATCTTAATAATACAATAACTGATATACAAAATTCAAAATTCTGGCAGTTACATAACGTAAAACAATCAAAAAATTCTGATTGTTCACCATGGAAAATAGCTACTATATATAGAAAACTGATTAGCAAGAATTGAGACATGCCTCAAGAGATGGCAGAGCAAAAGAAAGGGTTAACAAAAAGCTTGACTGACCCAACTATTGACAACTACCTCATTCCTCTATGTCATTTCTCTTAAATAAAATCAAGAGAGGGCCTGTTTCAGCAGCACATATACTGAACACCAACAGAAAGATTAAAAAAAAAAAAAAAAAAAAAGGTGTAAGCAAAAAGCTTGCCTAGCATATGAAATGCTTGGATTCCTTCCCACTTCTAAAAGAATGAAACAAACTCCATGGAGACAACTTTCCTGCCCTGACTGTAATGTGATGCTCAGGTTAAGACACTCTGGCAATCTGCTCACAGAACAGCAAAGACAACTCACACACAAATGAGATGACTGCTGACCAAAGCCCAACAGTTAAAAAGAAATGCACCCAAGAATACAAGAGAACTCTGTCAACAAAAACAATACAGAACAATATGGCTTCCTCAACTACCAAACAATGCTATAAAGTGAAAATAAAAACATTCTAGAGCACATGGACTAACAGAAAACCCTACAAACAGTTTATACCCAGGTTCTATGGAAATTAAGCAAAAAGGAAGAATTTCCACTACTGGAAGCAGCAGTCAACACTGTTGAAAAACCACTTATCACATGGAAAACTCAAATGTTTATTTATACAATTTGAAAAAATAAATCAGATTTAAGTTTTATACCTATAAAATAAGCAAAGTCTCTTCTCTGATAATCTACAAGTGATAAAGAAAAAGAAACTGAGGAATATTCTAAGTTCTTGTGGTAAATCTGAATGTAACTGACCCCTATAATCTCACAGGCATGGCACTATTATGCTGGAGTGGGTATGGCCTTGTCAGAAGTGAGTGTGTCAGTCAACTCCCTGCTGCTTGCAAGCCAAGATGTAGCCAGCACCATGTCTGCCTGCGTGCTGCCATGCTCCCACCATGACAGATAGACTAGATCTTGGAAACTGTGAGTCATCACAATTAAGTGTTTTCCTTTATAGGTGTCTAAAAGGTGGTATCTCTTCACAGCAATGGTAAACCCCAACTAAGGCGGTTTTCAATGTGGATTAGCAACTTATCCCACCTGGGAAACTGTTGCAAATTCAAACTCTGGTCTCAAGCTAACTTACTAAATATGCAACTTGGGTCCAGTCAGATGCTTTTAAAACTTTCTAGATTCTTTGCATGCTAAGGTTAAGGGTAAACTTCAGCCTCTTCCTGTTCCTCCAGCAAATACTGTCTAATTTTATCTACTTGTTAATTCAAGTTTTGTAGTCCTCACCCTGAAGCAGCCTGGCCACAGTGTGTTTCCAGCACAGTGAGGGAATAAATAGAAAAATAAATAAATAAGGCAGTACTTCCTTTCTTTGTTTCACTGGGGAGCTTCATTTTTCTTCCATCAATAAATCTACCTACACTAAACATACAACTGATAGTTTTCTTCAAGAAATCCCACATTCAGTATGTCCACCTTTATGAAAAGGATCCCAAAGTTACATGTTTCATATCTTAACCAGGTCAGCCACTCAAGATAGCTCACCCAAGTGGAACTGTATTTATAATTGTATTTTTCACAGCTTTGAAGCATAAATTTACTTGAACTTCAAGGAATATTCTACATGGAAAAAAAAGATTAAATATTTCACTATTTCAAAAGACATGAATACTCACAGCTTATCATGAAGCAGTTCTCCCAACTTCAGTTCTAAAATAATCAAAGTGAAAAGTTACTTGAATAATATCACAATTAGTTTAAGTTTCAAGACTAAGAGAAAAATACTCAATTACTTTAAAATTCATTTGCTAAGGATTGGTTGTCTACTCAATTACAATAGTGCTTTCATGAACATTAATTATAAAGTAAGTGAAGAAAAGAAAATAATTGAAAATTAACAACCAAACGATCATCCTAATATTCCAAAAAGAATTATATATTCAAAAATCATTTTTAAAGTTAATAACATAGTTCACCATGCTCTAAACTTTTCCACAAAAACAACTGCTTCTTTTCTGGTTGTTCTTAAACCACATGGGGTCATCATCTAGTCTTTGTTGTTACAAGAATAATGTCAAAAATCACATTTAAAAGACTCAATTTTACTTAAACGTACAAACCACTTTGAGTAAACTGCTAATCCAAAGAGTGTCCGTAGTCTGAAAATGAAGGTCAGTGTAGCATGAATTCTGATTGTAATGAAAGAAACTCAGAGCCAGATATCGGGGAAAGGCTGAAGTACCCTTCTCACAGATGTATTCCATCCAGATTATGATTAAAGGTGTGAGGTACTCTATTTAGTAGTCAGCCTTGAACTCACAGAAACACAGACTCTGTCTCAGAGTTATGGGATTAAAGGTGTAGCTAACCACTCCCAGCTTTCCCTGTGCTGGGATTAAAGGTTTGTGCCATTGAAGCCCAGCTGTTTGGCATTATACTCACAGAGATCCAGAACTGCTGGATCTACCTCTGCCTAGTTTTTGACTGTGGGTTGATCTCTTGATATTCCCGGTTTTATTAAATATGTAACATATCACCACAGATCAATGGTAAGGCAATCACCCAGCATGTACCTCATCTAGCACTCCATTGGGAGAGAAGGCAACAGAGATGGGGGAAGGGGCATGATGGCAACAATGTCTGCAAACTTGAGTTTTAAAATGAACCAGAGATCATTCTAAACCTGACCTTCACGTATCACTCCAAATCAGTCAGCCCCCACAGTGGGACTCCAACAACGCCTCTAAAGCAGCCTGAGTGCTATCAAGGGTTAGTCAGATATAGACAGAAGCCACTGCTAGAACATGGTAATACAGTTAAAAGTTGACTTTGATTTTTTGCTCTGGTCTATCACAATGAACAGTGAAGAATGCTGGGATGAGGTGAGGGGTGTGGAAGAGAATGAAGTAGAAGCTGCCATAGGGAACACAATAGAACCTACAAGAGATGTGCCGCTCACATATACAGACCCAGTAACGAGAAGAGGCCAAGTGAAGTCATAGGCTGCAGTGAAAAAGAGTTCCCATTCCTATTCCTTCACACTGCAGCAAGTGGAGCCCAAGAGGGCTGGAGGGATCCAAGAACTTCATTTTTCAGATCAGCACAGTGATGCCTGCAAATCCACTCCATAAATACCCTTTTGATTTCTTATTTTCTATTACTTTATCTCTACTCCTGACATGCGTGTTGAGGGCCAGTCCAGTCCCAGGACTTTTCCCGAAGCCCTGATATATGAGAAAGAACCTAATTCCTTGTATGCTTAGCAAGCCCGTAATGGCCTGGGGTCAGAGCCTTGGGAGAGCTATGGTTTTAGATCCTGGGAACTCAATTTTCTCACTCCTTCAGGGCTGCAATCATCAGTCTCAAGGAACCTTAGATTTTAAGTACAACTGAGCTATCCTGTGTTCCCTCTGGGTAACACTGCTCAATTACCTTCTTGCTGACTTTGTCTCATTTTTCCCCTGCAAACTGTATATAAGATGCTATACTTCTCAATAAACTTGCTTGGCCTAAGACTTAGCTTATCCAAGATCTCTGAGGCCACCTTCCTATCTTTTTATTTTCTGATCCCTTGATCCTTTCTCTGAGAACCCTGTCATTAAACAATAACCTTCTGGCCCAGATCATATGTGTCTTGTGATGGTTTTGTTTGTTTGTACATTTCTTAGTAAGGTTTACAACTGTTATGCTGCACAACCTAGTTTACAGAAAAGGTCTTCTTTACTATCCAAATTATATGTACATTCTTTTTCTCTCTCTCGTCCTTATCCCATCCTCTTTCTACTAGTTAATTATAACCTACATCGGTTTAACACAGCTCCTCCAAAAGTTCTGATCCCACAGTAATGACATCCATTGTGGTGAGCTAGATAAAAAATCAGACAATTCAAAAGATGATTTTAAGAATGTTCAAAAATACAAACAGAAGAATGAAATAAAGAAGATAATGGAGACTATGAGAAGGGAATTCTATAGAGAGACATTGAAGAAAAACCAGTATGCAACAGTAGAAATACATAGTAACCACATAAAAAGCTTTGAACAAAGTATTCCAGATAGAATAGAGCAGAGAAGAGAATATCTGAGCTCACACACAGTGGAGGAACTGGACACTTCCACAAGGATGAAGAGAAAAGAATGACTGGAGAGACAACTCAACAACTAACAGCATTTCCTACCAGGCCTGATGACTTGAGTTCAATCCCCGGGACTCACACAGTAGGATATGATTCCTGCAACTGTGCACACACATACACACACTCTCTCTCTAAATGTAAGTTTAAAATAATAAAGTAATATAAGAAAGTACAAGTGGTTATAACAGTTTTAAAAAAAAAGAAAAAGAAACGAGAAAGAAAAAGCCAGTGAGATGGCTCAGCAGGTAAAGGTGTTTGCTGCAAGATTGACATCCTGAGTTCAATCCCTAGGACCCAGGTGGTAGAAGGAGAGAAGCAATTCCTCCCACAACTTACCTTCTGACCTTCCTATATATACTATGGCATGCCCATGAGTTCTTGTGTACACTTCAGAAGACCCAAATTTGGTTCCCAGCTCAAAAATGCCTGCAACTCAAACTCCAGGAGAACCAATAACCTCTTTTCCTGGCTTCCTCGAACATTTGCATGAGTGTACATACACTAACATACAAAAACAAAATAATTTTTCCCTCAAAAGAAACAAAAAAGAAAAATTTCCAGTTAGGAAAAGAGTTACTAACCCATATTCAGAAGGCATTTCAGATACCAAACAGACAAGACTAGAAAAGAGTCTTCCCTTGTCATATTTTAACTAAAACACTAAATACACAGAAGCAAAGAAATATAATGAAAGTATCGAGAGAATATAGAAGCAGCCCCAAACAGATTTATCAAATGAGGCTTTGAGCAGGAAACCCTGAAAAAATGCATTTCAAGATCTGAACAATAATCACCAACCCAGATTACCATAGCCTGCAAAGCTATCTGCCATAAGGTAAGAAGAAATAAAACTTTACCATATTAAAAGCAGACTACAGAAATGTATAACAACTAATCCAGCTTTACGGAACATACCTGAAGGAATCCTTTAGGCTAAAAAGAAAAATAGCTATTTATAAAGCCACAGGGAAGAATAAACCATGCTAGAATAATAGTTAACAAAGAGGAAAAGAAAAACAAGCAAACAGATGAAAAGAAAATAACAGATGTGAATTCATCTTTCAATATCTTCAGTTTCAATCACAATAAAGATGGAGAGCAGTAGGTAAGACCAGAACAGGGTCTTAGTTACTGTTCTGTTTCTATGAAGAGACACTGGACGGCTCAAGGTTACTATTGCCTTGATGAAATACCATCACCAAAATTAACTTGTGGAGGAAAGGTTTTACTTCACTCGCTTCTATGTAACAATTTGTCATCAAAGCAGTGAGGACAGGAACCAAACATGGCAGGAACCTGAAAGCCACAGAGTGCAGCTTACTGACTTGCTTGGCTTCCTTTAAGAACTCAGGGATGATACCACTTACAACCGGTAGTCACTAATTAACCACTAATTAAGAAACCCTACAGGCTTGACTACAGCCTGATCTTATGGAGACATTTTCTAAATTGAGGGTCCCTCCTCTAAGAAGACTCTAGCTTGTGTTGAGCAGACAAAACTTAGCACAAGACCACAATAGAATAAAATAAAAGCAAGCCTAATCCCCCATAATATACAAACACAACACACCTTTGAAGGAGCAGTAAATCATTGAAAGGATCAGAGAAGAAATCACAAGAGAGCTCATCCACAGGAACCTCTGGGTATGGCCAAACCAGCCTAGAAAGAAATTTCATCTCTGCAAGTGATCACATTAAAATCCATAGAGTTGGGGCTGGAGAGATGGCTCAGAGGTTAAGAGCATTGACTGTACTTCCAGAGGTCCTGAGTTCAATTCCCAGCAAAACCACATGGTGGCTCATAACCATCTATGATGACATCTGGTACCCTCTTCTGTAAACTATATGCATAATAAATAAATACTTTAAAAAAATCTAGAGTTTACAGCTGAGGAGATGGCTCAAGGGGTAAGGCACTCACCACAACACCAATAAATAACAACAGGGTAGACATTAAAGGAAAGAGATGAAAAGAACAATGCACAGAATAATCCCAAGATTTGGCCCTTTGAAATGAGTAACAAGACTGGCAAACTTCTAGCAAAACTAACTAACAAAAAGAAAAGACCTGAATCAGAGATGAGAAGAAAGCTGTTACAATAGACTGTAATGAAATCCAGACAATTAGGGAATACTTCAAAAATTTATTTACTACTGGGCATGGTGATGAATGCCTTCAATCCCAACACTCCAGAGGAAAAGGCAGGCAGATTTCTGTGAATTCAAGGCTAGCCTGGTCTATCTATATATTGAGTTCTAGGACAGCTAGGACAGTTACACAGAGAAACCCCGTCTCAAAAAACCAAACCAAAACAAACACAACCTTATATCCCACTAAGCAAGAAACACCCCCTCAAAAAAACAAAAACAAAAACCAGCAATGGATTAATTTCTAGATGCACATGGCTTACTGCCCTAGTTTGCCTTCTATTGCTGCGATACAAACCATGACCAAAAGCAACCAAAAGTGGGCAGGAAAGGGGAGGACAACCCGGTCACAGTTGCTCCAGGAGACATTAGGGAAGGAACTCAATTAAGAGCTGTGGCAGGAGTGTACTGCTTACTGCCTTGCTCAGCCTGCTCTCATCCACCTGTTCAGGGGTGGGTGGCACTACCTACACTGCACTGTGCTGGGCCATCCCCCATCATTCATTCACTAATCTAGAAAATGCCTCAGACTTCTCCACAGGACACTCTGATGGAGGCAATTCCTCAACTGGCATTTCCTCTTCCCAGGTAAATTTAGGTTTGGGTTAAGATGACAAAAAATAACCACTATATCTACTAAAATTATTTATTGTGAAAATAACATTTTAAAAAGTAATTTACAATGCAATCCTCATTAAATTTCCAGTAACATTCATCAAGAATTAGAAAAAACAACAATCTGGGGCTGGAGAGATGGCTCAGTGATTAAGAGCACTGACCACTCTTCCAGATGACCAGGGTTCAATTCCCAGTACCCACATGGAAGCTCACAACTGTCTGTAGTTCCAGTTACAGGCAAATAAATAAATAAATAAGTTTTTTTTTAAAAAGGGGAAAAAAATCTTAAAATCCATATGGAAACACAAAAGACCACAGATAGACAAAGCAATTCTCATCAAAAAGAATACTGCTGGAGACACTACAATGCCTGTCCTTAAATTCTACTACAGAGACACAGTGGAAAACATAGCATAGTAAAAGCAAAAACCTGATACTCAGACTAACAGAATAGAACAGAGGACCCAGGAATAAACCTACACAGCTAGGGCTACCTAATTTTTGAACTTAGGTATTAAAATCATAGGCTGGAAAAAGACAGATTATTCAATAATGGCATTGGCAGAGCTGAATATTTATTTGCAGAAGAATGAAATCAAATCCTTATCTTTCACCTAGTACAAAACCAGTTTAAAGTAGATTAAAGACCTCACTGCAAAACCCACAACACTAAAACTACTAGGGGCAGACAGCTCAAATACAGGTGTAGGCAAGAACCAACCTCACAGGGGAAAGCCCAAAGAACAGAACAATCTACAGATGGAACGCAGCCTACAAAATGAGAAAAACCCTTGCAAATTATTCTTCAGACAGGTGTTAATATGCAAAAGAAACAACTCCAAGAATTAAACACCAAGAGAATAAACTGTCAAACAATAGATTGTTTATATAATCTATAAATGAAATGAACAGACTATTCCGAAAAGAAACACAAGTAGCAAGTGATAATATTACAAGAAATGTTCACTCTTTATCATCAAGAAAATGCAAATTAAAACTACTTTGCAATTTTCACCATAGTCAGAATAACTGTTATCAAGAAAAGAAATGATAACAAATGCTGGTGAGGATGTAGGAAAATCAGAGAACCTTAATTCACTGTTGGTGGGAGTGAAAACTGGCATACCACTATGGAAATCAGCGTGGAAGATTCCAATACGTAATTAAATTAACAAGGGAAAGAGGGGGGAAAGGTAGGAAGGAACCTAGAACTATCACACCAACTTTCTGCAGGACAACATCTGGGCATAAATCCAGACCTTTTTTTTTTTTTTTGAGACTTTGTTTCTCTGTGTAGCTTTGGAGACTGTCCTGAAACTCACTTTGTAAACTAGGCTGGCCCTGAACTAACTGAGATCCATCCTCTTAAGTGCTGGGACTAAAAGCCTGGGCCACCACCACCCAGCCCCAAAGGACTCTTATCTCAGCACAGAGATACTTCCATAGAAATTCACTGCTGCTCAAGTCACAACTGCAAGGAAATGGCATCAGCCAATATGTCCACCAACAGGTAACAAATTATGAAAATGTGATACATAGACACTGGAATTTTGCTTAGCCATAAGGAAAAATTAAATTTACAGGAAAATGGATGAAACTAGGAAATAAATTATGTAAGAAAACTCAAGTTTAGAAAGACAAATAGCATGTGTACTGTTTCACATGGGGATCCTAGCTTCCAATTTCAATAATAGGTGTGTTTATGGGATAGGTGCATGGAGGTCATGGACCTAGAAAAGGATCCATGAAAGGGTAGAAAGAGGCTTTAAAGAAAGGAGGTGTGGACTGTAACAGCACATAAGAGACAAGGCAGGAAAGGACAGGAACTAGGGATTGGGGAATGAATGCAAATGTGATTTTTAAAAGAACTTGTTATTCTGCATGCTAAATTTTAAATTAGTAAATTAAAATAAAACAAACAAACAAACAAGGAAACTACATTCTTAATCTCCAGCTCAAAACCCTCCCCCCTGCTCATAAAACAAGTTCACACCAACAAAGAATGGCACTGAAGATTCTCATCTAAAAATTGTTCTGTAGCCAAGCAGAATTATTTGGTATCACCAAAACACAAAATTCTCAAAGAACTCCAGCTCAATCTAGGGTAATTTCCTCATCTTCAGTTGCAGAAATGTGGCCTTTCTTTAAGATACAACTTTCTCACTTAGGTTTATGAAAACAACCCTCTAATACAGATTACTTTAAAAAACAAAACAAGAGCTGGAGAGATGGCTCAGCGGTTAAGAGCACTGACTGTTCTTCCGGAGGACCTGAGTTCGATTCCCAGCACCCACATGGCAGTTAACAAATGTCTGTAATTCCAAGATCTGACACCCTTACACATGTTATACATGCAGGCAAAACACCAATTCACATAAAATAAATATTTAAAAAAAAAAAAAACAAACCAAAACAAAAACAATGAAACATTTGTTTGTTGTTTAGAACAGGGTTTCTGTGTGCCCATGGCTGTCCTGGAACTCACTTTGTAGACCAGGCTGGCCTCGAACTCTGAGATTCACCTACCTCTGCCTCCTGAGAAATCACCCAAACTTTTCAGCATAAAAACTATCACATAACACGCCTCCGTCTGGTAGACACACAGCAGTAGACATATAGATCTCTCCACTAAGAGAGACATACTTTGACTGGACATGCAGTTCAAACAGTCAAAGGGATAGCACGTGATGTGCCACCTGGCTTGTGCTCAGCTGGTTCCCTTTATACCTGGTGCTGCACCAAGTCTTCTCTCCTCAAAGCAGTATTTAAAAACACCTTATCCTTATCAAAAGACAAAGCAGATGGATCAGGAAAGAATCCCTTAGCACAAGTTCACCACTTTTACCTTTACCTCCATCTTAACTGGCTTTCTTTTTTCTAGCATTAGTATATCCCTGCGTCTTTCATCACTACCAAGATCTTGAATCCATCCACCCTCTCTCTATTGCTTGTTCCTTCCCCTGGCTCTTCAGTCTCTTAACCACAAACAACACACTCATATTTATAATCACTTACTTCTAAACACTTCATGCTGTGAGAAGGCGATTATTTATTGTGGAAGGAAGTCTACATTTCTCAGAATAATCTTGAACACCTGGACTTCAAATGATCCTCCCAATGAGAACATCTTGAGTAGCTGAAACTGTGAGTCTGTACCACTAAACCAGGTTATTCCCAAACACTGGACCTACTATGTGCCATACTTAGCTCTATATTCTAGGGTTATCTACATAATCTTTGCCCTTATCAAACTTACATAATGTCAGGTAAAGCAACAAGTAACTACACTTGTTTTTTGACAGATTAAACACCAAAGAAAGTAAAACATGGTGATACAGTTGAGATAAACTTAGCTGATCTGCTTACAGTTGTCATTTTGAGCTCTTCATGGGAAAGGACATAAACAACACAAAAGTGACTCAACTATATGATGGTCTGGTGCAAAGATGTAAAATTTAAGATATAGTAAATAAAATTCACCATGCTCTGACAAAGCAGACTGTGCTCATGAGGTAACAGTGACTGGAAGGATGAAGCAATGGCAGAAAAACAAAGTCTCCTTTTGTTTGTTTTGTTAAGACAGGGTCTCACTCTTATGTAGCTCTGGCTGGTCTGAAACTTATTGTACAGTCTGAGCCGTCCTTGAACTCAGAAATGAACCTGCCTCTGCCTCTGAATTTCTGGGATTAAAAGTGTGTACTTCCACACCTGGCTGTCATGCATTATCTAACCTGTTAATGTTAGAAGAATTTATGGGGACAAAAGTGCCTTGGAGCTAGAAAGTTGGCTCAGTGGTCAAAAGCATTTGGTACGCAATCATGAGGAGTAGAATTTGAATTCCAGCATAAGCCAGGATTCCAGAAAAGGCTGGTAACTACATCTCCAAGGGGTACAATCCTGGCATCCATATGCACATAGGTGTGTGTACCCTCACACATATGTACACACAGACACATAAATAAAAATTATTTTTAAAATAACATCTGTATTTAATGATTCACCAAGACTACATTGACTTTAAACCAAACTTAAAATCGGAGAACAGAGTAATGCATGGTTGCATGGTTAACAAAATTGATCCTGACTTGGTTTTATTATCTCAGCACTCAGGAGCAGCAATTCAAGGTCATTCTCCATAGCAGAGATTTGCTTCTCAGCTTGGGATACGGGAGACTTTCTCAAAAACAAACAAAACACCAAAATATGATAAAACCACAGGTTGGTTTTTTTCTTTTTAAAATCTTGCCCCAGATTTTGAACCAACAGCCCAAAATTTCAAACTTACCTCGACAAGCATCTTCAAAATCCTGGGTTATGTCCACCCAACTTGTGTTACTTTTTTCCATTTTTTCAGGAACACTAAGCTGCCATCCTGAATCATCATCATCTACAGCAGCTTTCATAACCATTTTTCCTGTAAAGCGAACAGGGGTGTGAGACAGAGGGCAGACTTTTGGCAGGAACAGTATTTTCAGGACTACCTAAGTACTGTGTGAAAAGACTTCTAAACTCTGTAGGCACAACTCTCTCGAGTCCATTGGATGGAACTGCAAAAAACTAGCTTTGTGCAATCCGACCTCACGTTAAACGCTTCTGTCACTCACGTACCTGCCAAGACTCCCAGTTTTTAATTAGTTCGGAAATCTTCAACCATCCCACCTCAAGAAACAACTCCAGGGACCCCTAGACTCCGGGAACCAGAGCTGTCCTCTGCATAGCAGCCCAGCATCTCTCACCTGGCGGGCTTCCTACGACTCGGGCCTGGCCTCGCCCTGCAGGCGCGTCCCCTCAGACCCCGGTCCGTGGAGGAACGCGGCCGAGGCGGGGAGGCGTCTACGCGGCGCCTCGCGGGGAACCGGCACCAGGCGGCCCTCGTCGCCCGGGAGACATGGGCACAACCCGGCCTCACGGTGCGCGCCCCCGGCTCCGACCCGAGGTGCGGCGAAGAACCCGCGGCCCCCCACACGCGAGTGGCGGGTCGTGCGGGCCCCACGCAGGCCACCCCACGTACTTTTCCCACGACCACCCACGCCAGCACGTACCGTCCGCAGCACGGAGCTAAGGACACCTCCAGCACAGCCGCCGCCCCCTCCCCTCTCAGCCCCGCCCCGCCCTGCCGGCCGCGTGCGCGCATGCGTACGAGCGATGCGCGCGACCCCGCCCCCCTACACTCGGGATTCCGCGCTCGGGCCACGCCCCCTCCCTCACCTAGGCCCTCGCACTCGGATAGACAGCCCGTTCTCTCTTCTCGCGATATTATAGCCCTTCGCGAGACCGGAAGCCTCCATTCATTTCTCTCCCCTCCGGCAGAGTCCTGGCAATGGAAGGAACCCGACGGGGGCGGAGCCTGAGTGCTTGAGGCCCACCTCATCCAGCCTGGGAGATTCTGAAAGGTGACTCTAGGATGAACGGGAGGGGTGGAACTTCCGGCGGGAAACGACCGCCATACTGATTTTTGGTGGTAGTGCATATTGATGGAATGTACATCTGAAGGACTTCTAAGGAAAAGAAAAACAAACATCTACAACGAACTACCAGTTTTCTTCCAAACTCAGAAGTTTTATAAGTCAGACTCTCAATCAATTAGATTTTGTGCGGGTGTGGGTGGGGCTGGGGAAAGTACTCACGTCCTGAATTAATTTTTAAAAAGAAATAATGGACACGAGTGCTCCTAAGTAGGATGGAGAAGGTTTGTTGTAGATATGAGGGAGAGCATAGCCAAAGGCAGAGACATCTGAGAGTCCAGAGTGGACATAACCGTGGGCTGGGCCCTGTGAGAAAGAGGGCAGGGGAGAGAGGAGGCCAGGAGGATAAAGGGTAAAAAAATGGACCGGGTAACCAAAATGGCTGGATCATATAGGGAAGAGCAGCTGAGGGAAAAGTATGCCAGCCATATCTTGTAACAGGCAGAGACTGAGGGATGCAGGTATGCTTAAAAAAACTAAAACAATCCAAAAACTGTAAAGAAAGCAACAACACCCTCCCCTTTAATCTGTTTATAAGAACAAAAGAAAGAAAAACAGAAAGCAAGAACGAAAGAAAGAAAGAAAGAGAAAATCAATAGTTAAGAAATAAACAAGACTGGGCATGGAGGCATGTGCCTTTTAATTCCAGCACTGTGCAGGCAGAGGATGTAGCAGGATTTGTAAAATTGCAGTCAACATAATAGTCTATGTAGTGAGTTCTAGGCTAGCCAGGGCTACATATTGAAATCCTGTCTCAAAAAAAAAAAAATAGGTAAAATCTTATTACTGTCAAATTACTTAGCTAACAGACACTTACATACAAAGGTAGGGTAATGCTTAATCCTTAATTGACCCATTTGTTCTAGGCTTTCTTCATTAAATCCACTGTCAAATAGCCAAATGATACAGAATCATGAGGATTTTTGTCTTACCATGTGCTTAGGTTAGATCCAGAAAGGTACCTAGGCATCTTTTTGTCTCCCACAAGTTCCCAAAGGAAAGGAAGACTTCTTTCCAAAACATCCTATCTGTACAGCAAGGGCTCTCCAAACTGTGCCAAGTCTCTGTGCTGTTGTTTTGGGGGTATGAGGACAGTGTTCCGGTGTGCAGTGAGTGGTGAAGCTACATGCCTTTGGTTGCATTCTTAGATCACGCCAATCTTGTCCTTAGAGTCAGTTTGCATTAGAAGTCAGAAAAGAAATGAGTTAGAACTAAAAGGCATGATTCAAACTCCATAAAGAACATTTACTCATGAATCCCAGAAATAGTCTAAGTCAGCTTTAGTAATTCTCTTTGTCACCGAAAGTGGAAAGGCAGGAAATCCCTCAGCAGAATTCATTAGCCCTGAAGTCTGCTCTGCCTCTGAGTTTGATTTGGTGAAATAATGAATTTCACCCAATTTCAGTATGGTTCTGTGTACCATAAAACATCCTAGTGCCTACAGACCCCTGGGACTGTCCACTGCCATGGTTTCAGGTCTTCAGAACAACATCAGCATTATGATATCCACAGAACACCTTTACCTCAATCTCTTAGACCAGTGCCCTGGGAGCCTCAGATGAACTTCATGATGATGTTTTAGCATATGGGACACATGTATGCTAAGTCTCAAAAAGGTTTTAATAATATTTGGAATCACAGATTTCTCCAAATACAGCACATGCCAATGCGGTGTCTTTTTACTATTAACTTATTAATATATTTTGAAACATGGTCTCATGTAGACCAGGCTGGCCTGAAATTGCTATGTAGCCTTTGAACATAGTACTTCTCTCCACCTCTCTTCATCTTCCTAGTTCTGAGAGTTTCGTTATGTAGCAGCACACCATGGATGCTAATTTGGAGCTGAGGGTTGAATCCAGGCTTAATGCATGTTAGGCAAACACTCTACATTCTCAGCTCCTCTGCCACTCTTCTGGCCTAGACAGTGTAGACAAGGCTGGTGTTGAGCTGTCAGTCCTACAGTCTGTCTCTTCCTGAGTGCTGGGATTAGCTGCCCCACCAGCCCAGCATGATCTCTTCTTTCAAAAGTGATTATTAAGTCAGTGGCAAAGCACCTGTTTACCATGCCTGAGGCCCTAGGCTCAGTTTCCATTATTGAGGGAAGACAAGAAATGTCAAACAGTTCTAATGTTTGTAAGTACATGAAGCTCTGGACTACACTAGTTCTAAGATAAGTCTGCAGACATACCTGTTGCCACTCTGCCCAACAAAGATATAAACTCCAGAGACTATTAGGGTTGCTGTGGTATGTTTAAGCTATGTGAACTTCACCAGGACTTTTAGCAAAGCCTCTCAAGTGAACTTTATGTACATATTGGACAGTTGCAAACTGGCTACACGGGCAGATGTATTACAGTTTAAAACCACAAGACAGTCAGTGGTAGTGCATGCCTTTAAACCTAGCACTTGGGAGGCAGAGGCAGGCAAATATCTTGAGTTCAAGACCAGTCTAGTCTATGGAGTGAGTTCCAGGACTACACAGAGAAACTCTATTGTGAAAATAAATAAATGTATGTAGCTATTTTTTTAACAATTAAAATGGTATTGGTGTGGGTTTTATTACAGTAATACTCCAGTGCTTGTATGTTACCCAAGGTTTTTGCTTTCACTGGAAATAAAGAGACCAGACCTCCCAAGAAGTTCTAAGAAGCCACATCAGGAAACAGAAGCCAGAGCTACAGGAACTGCTAATGCCGGGGCACAAGGACCTGAACTGCCTGCTGAACCCTAGGGCTCAGTTTAGCTTTAATGACTTGATGTGATGTACAGAGCCACCTCAGCCACCAAAGAACACAGCAACAGCAGAGGCTATTTAAATCCCTCTGTCTTCCCTTTGAGTCTGAGTCTTCTGCAGAGCACATAGAAAGGATGTTTCCTTAGAGCCATACGGATATTGGGATTGTACGTGCTGCCAGCCCAGAATTCATTTCTAAAGTGATTTTATATTTTTGCAGGATGCCAGCCAGCATAAATTCATGTACATACACATATATAAAACATTTTTCTATTTTTGCTTTTTATGTTAATTATTTCAGAGATTTTTTTCTGCCTGGAATCAGCCTTGCAAGTTCTGATTTATCTTGGACGTGGGGTGGATTACATGTTTTTCAGCATAGGAGATGAGGGAATAAAAGAAGATATTTTTGAAGAAGAATTTTACTAAAAATTAAAAATTAGGGCCCAGAGAAAAGGCTCAGGAGTTAAAAGCATACTGCTCTTGCAGAGGACTGAGTTTGGTTCCTATGTTTAAGTGGTTCACAACTGCTTAAGTGGTTCACAACTGCTTATAACTCCAACTCCAGGGAATCTGATGCCTTCTTCTGTCCTTTGTGGTCTCTGAGCACACATACACATACATGCACACATCTATACAAACAATTACAAATAATGAAATCTTCTAAAGATAGAAATTAGTTATCAAAATTATATTAGTCAAGGTTCTCCAGAGGAAGAAAATGATAGAATGAACCTACCTACCTACTGATCTATCTATCTATCTATCTATCTATCTATCTATCTATCTATCTATAGAAAGGGGACTTACTATAGTGGCTTACAGGCAGTGGTCAAGCTAGTTGAAGAAGGGCTATCTACCAATGGAAGAGAATGGCTTTGAGAATGATGTCTCTGACTCCTTAGCCATATATTGCCCAAGTCAGTGGATGGGGTGTCTGTTGTGTTGTTAAGTCTCACAATGATTTAAGTCAAATCTGAGGCAATGATTTGGAAATTAAATGTACTATAGTTGATTTTTTTTCTAGTTTAAAATTAGTAGTTGTGTGTGTGTTCCGATGTGTGTTGGCCAGAAGTCTATCTTTGTGTATTATTTCTCTAGAGCAGTGGTTTTAGCCTTCCTAATGTTTCAACCCTTTAATACAGTTTTAATTTGTAATGACCCCTGTCTTATTTTGAGTTTTTATCACTATGAAGAGATACAATGACCATGGCAACTGTTATCAAGGAAAACATTTCATTGAGACTGGCTTACAGTTTCAAGGGTTTAGTCTATTATCCATATCATCTACACCATGGTGTGTTGCTGGATCCTAACAGTTCCCTCAGGGGAGAGGTGAGAAGGCATGCAGTCAATGACACAGACCCCAGGAGTCAGTTGAGTGAAGAGAGCATTATATACCCTCTTCCCAGCACCCAGGCTGTGTCATGATCTGGTGATATTTTTTGGCCATCCCTTATTGATTGGGCACGATTGGAAGATCAGACAGTGCTTGTTGCTAGGCAGATCCTGAGCAATCAGGAACATTGGACAGTGGCTGTTGCTAGGCCCGCAGGCAGACTCCTGATTGGCTCATAAGGAAGGACATTATGTACATACCTTGACAACTAGTTTGAGCCAATTTCCTTGATCCTATGGGCTGTTCTACTACATGGGTGGAACATGACAGAATGTAGGCAGACATAATGCTGGAGAAGGTAAGTTTTATATCTTGATCCAAAGACAGCAGATGGAGACTGTGTAACAACCTAGGTATAGCTTGAGAGTATAAGACCTCAAAGCCCCTCCCACATTTCCTCCAACAAGGCCACATGTATTTCGACAATGCCACATCTTCTAATAGTGCTACCCACTTTGTGCTAAACATTCAAACATATGAATTTATGAGGGCCGTACCTATTCAAATCACCACAACCTCAAACATAAAATTATTTTGTTGCTACTCCATAACTATAATTTTGCTATGTAATGATTCATAATCTTATGAATCTGATAAGCAGAATATCTGATATGATCCTTAAAGGGTCACAACCCACAGATTGAGAATCACTGCTCTGGAACAATCAATCTTGTTTTTGAGGTATTTTCACTTGGCCTGGAAGCTACTTGATTAGGCTCAGCTGTTTAGGCAATGAGCCCTTGGGCTTTGTCTATCTCTGCTTTCCAGTACTGGGACCACAAGCATATGCCACCGTGCTCTGTTTACATGCATTCTGAGAACCAAACACACATCATCATTTAGCAAGCACTTTACTAACTGAGCTACTATCCCAGTTTGTCTTTTTTTCTTACTGATATTACAACCAAAAATGTGGTAAACTTTAATTGTACTCGGATATGTGACTACAGATTAGTTTGATATTAAGGGAGGAAATGGGGGTGACGTGGTTTGAATGAGAATCTGTCCCCTTACCCCTCCCTCATTGGCTTATATACTTGAACACTGGGTCCTTGGTTGGTGATACTATTTGGGGGCAGGTGTGGAAACGCAGGGGGTGGAGCCTTGATGGAGAAAGTATGTCACTGGGGGTGGGCTTTGAGAACTGGTAGGTGGCCCCACTTCCTGTTTGCTCTCCTGTTTTCATGTTTGTAACTGAAAATGTGATTTCTTGGCTTCCTGCTCTGGCTCCCATGCCTGCTCCCTGTTGCAATGTCTTTCTTTATAGACTATGTTTCTCTCTGGAACCATAGACTAAACTAATGTTTTCCTTCTATAAATTGCTATCGGTATTTAACCAAACTAAATATTGCCATCTATAAATTGCTATAATTATTTTACCCTAGCAAAGTAACTAATATAGGAGGTTACTTTAAAAATTGAAATTTTATCTTGAACTTGAGTGATGGGCAGGTCAAATAGACTCAGAGGTTCAAGCTGCCCTATGAATTCTTTTTCATTAAAATGAGAAACATTTTTTATTTTCTTTAATTGTTATTCTCTGTTATACCACCTATTTGTTGGGGATTTTTTTTTTAAACTTTGTGAAGATGCGTCACTGTGATTGGTTTAATAAAAAGCTGGATGGTCAATAGCTAGGCAGGAGAGAATAGGAGGCATTTCTAAGGAGAGAGATCTCTGTGAAGAAGAGAGGAGGAGAGATACCAGTGAGACACTGAAGAAGTTGGACATTCAATACACAGGAAGTGACTGAGCCATGTGCCTGAATGTAGATCAATAAAAACAGGTTAATTTAAGCTATAAGAGCTAGTTAGGGGGAAGTCTAAGCTACAGCCAAGCTTTCATGATTAATAATAAGTGTCTATGTCATTATTTGAAGGCAGGTGGTCACACAAAAGAAAGGTCAAGTACACATATTGAAATTACGTTTTTATTGCACAAATTGTATTTAGTAGTATAATAAAACCCAGAGCCATATATTGGGGAAAAGCTGAAATACCAAAGAGCCAGGGAACAAACCACAGGCAATTCTTGCTAAGTGAACTCTTCTGGCCGAACAGGGTAGGTTATGTTTCTACTCAGACTGCCTGCCTCAGACTGACTGGGCAAGCAGGCAAAGGGAGAACTTCTGCCTTTTCCTGCCTTAAATTTCTACCTCAACCCAGCTACTTTACTTTCCCACTCAACATTCCTAGAGCTAGGATTAAAGGTGTGTACCATCACCTCCTGGCTCTGTTTGGTCTTGAACTCACAAGAGATTCAGAAGATCTCTGCCTCTGAGTGCTGGGATTAAAGTCATGGGTCACCATTCCCTGACCTTTGAGGCTTGGCTCTGTCCCCTGATATTTCAGGCTGTCTTTATTGAATATATCACCACATATTTCTTCTGTCTGCTTGTTGAGACAGTCTCCATCTGTAAGTGACCCAGGCCAGCTTTAAACTTGTACCAATTCTCTTGCCCCAGCCTCTCACAGACTGTGGTCACAAGCATTTGCCACTAAGCCTGGACGTTTCCAGTATCTCTAAACAACTTAGTCAAATAATATAACTGCTCTAAATTTGATAATTCAATATTGAAATATTTTATTCTTCTCTCTACATAATTAGAAAACATGACATGTCTAAATTGATAGGGTATACTGACTTGCCAGTAATTTATTTGTTAGTGTTAAAAATGAAACAACTTAGTGAATATATAGAAAAAAGTGGGGGAAAGGCTGAATTTGGAGCAATTTTTTTCTGTCTAAATGACATTACCATGCTTTTTTTTCTCTCCTCTACAAATAAAAAGTATAGTTTGGGATTCACTGAAATAGCAGCAAGTTTCTATTGAGAGAGATCGAGAGAGAGGGGAGGGGAGGAGGGATTTTATTTAAAACAAGAAATAAGTTCATAAGGTGCTGGGTATGGTGGTGCATGTCTTAAATCACAGTACTTGAGAAGCAGGGCCAGGTAGATCACTTTGAATTGAGGCCAACCTATTTACATAGTGAGTCTTCTAGGACAGCCAGGGCTATGTGGAGAAACCCTATCTTCCCCTCATCCCCACAAAAGGTGAGAAAGATGGCTGAAGAAAATAAATATACAATTGTCTAGTAAATAAAGGTATAGCTGTCATACAGATTAAACAGGCAAGATTACATGCTGGGTCACAGAAAACAATGCATTAAAAACCATGTTGTATTAATTGGTGTACCAGATGATATGTGTATGTACTAAGTGATACCATATTCATAGTTCTGTGTAGGGCACTGGGTTTCTTTCATATCTATCTATCTATCTGTCTGTCTGTCTGTCTGTCTGTCTGTCTGTCTGTCTATCTTCTATCATGTATCTATCATCCACCTATTTGTCTGTCTACCCTTCACTCATCTATCCATCTGTTCATATATCTATGTATGTCTTCCTTCCTTTGTTTTTTCTTGTCTCATATAGTCCAGACTGGTCTTGAATTCCTGATACCCTGCCTCTAATCCCCATACACTGGGATTGCAGGTGTATGCATTCACACTCATCTTCTTTTCCCTTTTTATCATTTAAACATATTAAATTATGTGTCTGTTTCCATGTGCATGTACTGTAGCACACATGTTGAAGTTAAAGGACAAATGTGCAGGATTCAGTTATCTGTCCTTTCACCTTCTGGGTCCTGGGGATTGAATTCAAGTTATCAGAAAGCACTCACATTCCTGCCTCACCAGCCTCCTCTACTTTGTTTTTCTTAGGAATAGTTTATAATAGCAAGATCCATACCATACATTAGTGAGTCATATATGTACAGATTTAAAGTATCAAGTGTGCCACTGCAAAGCACTACTGTGACATAATCATCTGAATAATTGTGGTAGTCTGAATGTAATTGACACCAATAATCTCATAGGGAATGGCACTACTAGGAGAAGTGGCCTTGTTGGAGAAACTATGTTACTGTGCAGGCAGGCTTTGAGGTCTTATATATGCTCATACCATGCCCAATCCCTCAGACCACTTCCTGTTGCCTGTAGGTCAAGATGTACCAATTCTTAGCTCCTTCTTGTCGCGCCCACCTCGCCGGCAAGGAAGACGCAGCACAAGATTCTTCTGCAGCAACTGACCAGGTCCTTTATTCGGCATGTACACTCTTCTTTCTTCTCTCCTTCTCCCACCCTCCCCCCTGGCTCTCGGCTTAAAAGCTCTCCGGTGATCCACTCACTCCCTGCCACGTGGATGCTGCCCATTGGGCCATGCATGCAGAGCTCACTCTCGTGATCACCTCACACCAAATAAGGAGTTTTTCCCTAGGGAGCGCTCGCTAGGGGAAGGCGGAGGGCGGAAGCCGGCGCCATTTTAGGCTGTGGCTCGATCGCAGCTCCCGACACCTTCTCTAGCACCATGTTTACCTACATGCTGCTGTGTTCCACTATGATGCTAATAACTAAACCTCTGAGCTGTAAGTGAGCCACCCTAATTAAATGTTTTTGTAAGTGGAGACTGATCTAAGCATTATTGGGTCAGGGGGACCATAGGACTGTCTGCTCCCTGCCCAGGGAGGGGATGGGGAGTTGCAGAGGAAAAAATGACCAGATGTGTTGGGAGGGGGAAGAGACCTTGAATAAGGATATACAGGGATGGAAAAAAAAATTTATACGTCTAATTAAAATAATATATATTAATACAAAGTTAAATATATAATTGCCATATTTTACATGTGTCTACCTCTGTCTAAAATATTTTACACATTAATATATATTAAATATATTGTCATTTCCATAATACAATTTCTACCTCTAATTATTTATAATAATCATAACATTTGTTATACCATACACACAAATTGTTTTATATAAATCTGTTTAGATATATTTTTATATATAATAATATATAATTAAAATATTGTCATTTAATAAAAAATATATATTTTAGTCAATTTTCCTAAAATTATTATACTTAAAATTATTTATAAAAACTATACACTCGGGGCTGGAGAGATGGCTCAGCGGTTAAGAGCACCATCTGCTCTTCCAGAGGACCCGGGTTCGATTCCCAGCACCCACATGGCAGCTAACAACTGTCTGTAGTTCCAGTTCCAGGCAAACACCAAGGCAAATAAATAAATAAATAAATAAATAATAAAGTTTTTTAAAAAAAAAAAAAACAAAAAAAAAAACTATACACTCATTTTAAAATGCCTATTTTTACAATGTTAGCCTCACTTTCTTAGTTAATTGAGATTACAAATTATAGTTACTCAAATTTATCACCTAAAAGTCAAAATACTCAACTTTTTCAAAAACATATTAAAATACACCCAATAAATAAATGTCTTCAACCACTTCATAGACTAAAAAAATATGACATTCAAAATTTTATTATCTCAAATTTGGCCTTAAGAGACATAACAACTCCTAACATCACCATTCCTTTCTCAAAATAATATTAAACATCACAAACATCTTACAAAAAAATTATTTAATTTAACAAATAATAGCCTAAAAAACAAAAATCTACACTTACGCCCACTACTGTCAACATACTCACTGTCCAAAATAAACCTACAAAATAAAAAATAAAAACTATTAAAACCTACCTAAACAAAATAAAATAATCCTACCAAAAAATACCCTACTTCTATAAAAACTTGTCAAATATCATAAACCAATAGCCACAAAGATGGATGCTCCCGTTACACAGAGAAGTGGTGGATGACTGTCCAGGTAGTTAACTGTCGTTGTCTTCTCCTATATTCTGAAAGTTACTTCATGCTTCCAACTTTAGGTATATATTTTCCTTCTCAAGTCTTGACGGTGTTGAAGATTAGATAGTTGAGATTATTATTACTTCACATTCCAACAAAGACACTCAAGTCTTAAAACTCTATTATTTAAGATAAACAACTTTAAAACAATCCCTGTACATTTTTTTTATATCAACATTTTAAATATTAAATTACACCTTATAGTTATTTACTAACAATAATTTAACCTCACTTATATTAGTTCCTTCCTCTTTCCCACACACTGTCTTATAATAATTCCTATAATATATAATTTTATACCTAGTTTAAAACCTTCCTATTTAGACAAAATAGAGAGATGTAGCGGGAATCGCAGCGGCTCTCAGAGGGAAAGATGAACACAAAGAAAATATAGGTGTAGCAATCTTATTTGTATTTCTCCCCTTGATAAGCCATGCTTATCATTCTTATCCTCTGTATAGTTATTGTTAACTCTTCCACATTTTAAATTCTTTTTACTGTGTTTTTTTTTTTTGATAAATACAAAATAAAGAAGGAAAGAACAATAAAAAAAAAATAAGCGTTGCTGTGGTCATGGTGTCTATTCACGGCAGTTCAGACCATAACTAAGTAATATTAAAAATGAATGTCAACAGAAGTCAAAATTTCATGACTGTATCATGTCTCTTCCAACTTTAAATTGTCTCTGGATGTATGCACTAATAGATGACTGTTAAGAAGCCTGATGTGGTGACATATATATAATTGCAGTGCTTGGCAGATGGAAGCAGGAGTTCAGGGTTATCCTGGCTACCTAGTGAGTTCAAGACCAGCCTGGGCTACATGAGGCTCTGTCTCAACAAGATAAATAAATAGAACTATTAATAGAATAAACATTCTGTAAAAATAAAAATTCTACAAAAGCCATTTTTATAACGTTAGCAGTTTAAAGTGAATCAGTGTTTCTTGTTTGTAAAATTTTAAATAAGGGTGCAAGGCCTATTGGGGGCAACAGTTATTGGTCTTTTGCCAATTGAATTTTTTAAACTACAATATCATATTTGTACTTGATTTTATTATTACAGTAAAGATCATTTAGCCTTCTTTAAATTCCAATTCATAAGCTTAACTTTTTCAAAGTCTTGATGGTATTAGAAGGAGTAAGTGAATCTTGTTTTTAGCATAGAATTCTTCAAAATTATTTTGTGGTCTAAATATTAGTATATGTTCAGAGTACAAAAGCACCCTTAACCCTTTTAACAGCCATTGTTGGCCCCTCAGCACATCTGCATTTCTTCAAGGATAAAGGAACAGTTTTGTAGGGAGACTACCAAATATTTTGATACGCCAAAGTAACATTTTTATTTGGGAAAAATAATCTTTGCTTTCCATTGAAGGTCCCATGACATAAGCTAGGTAATTGACCCTCACTTGCAGTACACAGTGATCTTTTATAAGCAGGAACCACTAAACTTGAGTTCTCTGGATTCTCCTCAGTGTGTGTTAAAGTACTCATGCAAGCCAGCACTTCCACAGAACCATTTTGCTCTTATTGTATTGAAGAGCCTCTTTTTAACAGCTTTGCTGATATAAAGAGTAAGCGATAGCTCCATTTTTTTTCCTGAAAGCTTTTTAGACTTCTTATTTTAACCCATATAACCCTTGGTAGTTAGTATCTAGATGCCAAAATAAGAGTGCCATTGAATTTGAGACTGCAGCCTTCTTCACTCACTCACTTCCTGCCTTGCTATATTCCTATACCATGGTGGCAGTCCTGGAGGAATAGACTCCACTCACGTAGGGAAACACCCTTATTCACAGAACAGAAGCAGCACGATTTGTAAATCTTATGTTTATGAATATGTTTAGTTAGAATCTCCCGGGGTGATGTCTTAGGCTTTCTGCTCATGTGATGAAACACCATGGTTAGAAGCATCTTGGGGAGGAAAGAGTTTATTTGGCTCATACTTTTGTAGCACAATTTTTCATGGAAGGAAGTTGGGCAGAAGAAAGCAAGACAGAAACCTGGAGGCAGTGGTTGAGGCTGAGGCCATGGAGGCGTGCCTTACTGCCTTGCTCAACCTGCTCTCTTACTTCACCCAGGACTGCCAGCCCTGGGATGGCCCCATACACAGTAGGCTGGGCTTTCCCACATCAATCACTAATTAAGAAAATGCCATACAGCCTTATTACAATCTGATCTTATGGAGGCGCTTGCTCAGTTGAGGCTTCTTCCTTCACTCAAGTGACTCCAGCTTGTGTCAAGTTGACATAAACTAGTCAGCTCAGGTGACCTCGGGGATGTTTCACTATTGCAGACAATATAAAGCAGCTATATGTATATAATCTGGTAATATTTATTATTTTAAAAATATGGTATAAAGGAGATTTGGAGGGGAAGAAGAGGAGGAGGCAGCACACAGGGGAGGGTCACAGAGTTTTTTCCCTCACCACACTGCAGGTCAAAAGGGACTGAGTTATCACTTGTCCTGGGGTCTTCCCAGCTGGCCATGCCTCGACAGAATCCGGTTGCTTGATGTCATCAGAGTTTACCTGGGTAACTTCTGATTTCCGGCTACATATCACTGTGGCTAGAGCAGAGCCAGCACAGGTGATCTCCGGATGTTTCACTGTGGTTAGTGCTGGGTGCTGAACAAGAGACAAGTTAAACCAGCTCAGGCCAGTTGTATCAGACTGGAACCTGACTTGTTTCAGACGTGAAAACTTCAATAAACAGTTTGAATAGTAGAAGTCATTTTTATTTCACTAATCACTTAACAATAAGATGAATTTGATCCAATAGACTATGAGACTGCAGCTCAAGTATAAGGTTTCCTGCCAGTGCCGCCTAAGCTTGACTTGAGTCATGCTTGTGTGTTCTGAGGGAGAAACATGAAGTGAACCAACCTTAGGGTGCTTGTTACATTTTTAGGATGGAAAAGGCTTTCTGACTATGTGCCACTTTAGCTGTCCCACAAAGTTTCACAGAAAAGCTCTGAGCATATGAACCAACCTTTCACTGTGGCACTCAGCCTATAGGTGGCAGCATTCCCTGTTACTGGAAAAGGGCAAGCTTGGTTAGTTGTAAGTCTGGATGACTCATAAAAACCACAGTGCGAGCGTGCCCATTCTTCCAGACTGAGATCTTATAACGAAAACATCTCCCCTAAATTCCACCAAGAACAATTCACAAACCTAGAAAATAATTATCCTAAAAATCTCCTAAATAATTATAATTATGAGTAGCTATCTTCCTGAACATGGCAGAAACTGCTAGCTACTCTCGGATAGTGCACGCCACCACCCTCAGCAGCACAGTGAGACATTTCCCAATCTTTCTCAACGTCAGATGTGACAATTGACTGATTTTAGCTGATGTTGTGATAATGGAAGCTATGGTGTATCTTAGTCATTGTTCTATTGCTGTGAAGAAACACTATGGCCACAACAACTCTTATAAAGGAAAACATTTAATTGGGGCTGGCTTACAGTTCAGAGGTTTAGTCCATTGCCATGATGGCAGGAAGCATGGTGGAACACAGACAGACATGGTACTGGACAGGTATTTGAGAGTTCTACATTTGGGTCAGCAGGCAGCAGAAAGAGAGTGACACTGAGCCTGACTTGAGCATCTGAGACCTCAATGCCCACCACAGTGATGCACTTCTTCCAACAAGGCCCTCCTTATGAGCCTACGGAGCCATTTCCATTCAAGTCACCACAGCCACAAGGTCACACTCTAAAACTGTAAGCAAATTCTCCGCTAAATGCTTTCTTTTATAAATTACCTTGGTCCTGGAGTCCCTTCAACAGCAACAGAGTAGTAGCTAAGCAGACATGCTTTCATGGCCCCTTTTCACTCCTGCCTGTACGCTGCAGTGAGACTTTAGAGGGAGGGGAAGAGGCTGGGCTGAGGATCACCTGGTGGACAACACCTGCCTGCACTGACCTGGACAGCAGAGCGTGAAGGTGCCCACTGCTGTCAGCACACCTCAGGTGTTCTCCTTTCCACAGCTGCATCCTACTCCAACATGCCATCCCATAAATTAGTGCTTTCCAGAGAGTGAGGAAACGGATGTTTCGATTTTTCACTTGCATAGATAATGGCAGTAAATAGTCATTCAGTAGCGAGAAGATGTGAGGATAAATTAAGACATCATTCTAATCTGAGTTTTGTTTTGAGGCAGTCTCTCTGTGCTGCCCTGGCTGACCCAGAATCCAGGTTCAAGTGATCCTTCTGCCTCAGCTCCCCAAATAATTGGATTATAGGTGAATACTACTATGTCTAGTTAAATGTTTGTTTTTAAGAAAATTGGAAAACTTACCTTTTTATATTTCATATCCACTCAGTTTTTATTATATAAAGATGGTTTCCAGATACTGACTCAGAATAGTCAAAGTTTATGTGTTTTTGGTTATTGTTGTTATCTTAAGCTGGGTGTTTTGATGCCAGGCCACATCTATGCTAATTACACTTTCGAGCCTCATGAAGAATGATTTTTATAAGAAAGAAGAGAGCTAGCCAGATATGGTGGCACATGCCTTCAATTCCAGCAATCAGAAGCAGAGGCAGACAGATCTGACCCTACAGAGTGAGTTCCAGGATGGCCAGAACTACACAGAGAGACTCTGTCTTGAAAAACCAAAGAGAGGGAAAAAGGAAAGAGAGGAGCACCCATTCATCTACTGTAATATATACAGCATAGAACCCTGCTTCTCAGCTTGCTTATATTTGTCTTTTTATATGATGATTATATTAACAGATATTAATTTGACCATATGCACCCCTCTTTTGTCTTCCCCCAACTCCAGCAATTCCTTTTCTTCCAAGTAGTTTCCTTGCTACTTCTGTGTGTGTGTGTGTGAGTGTGTGTTCCAATTAATTTCATTAAGGTTGTTTACAGGAGCATGAACAAGACATCCTTTACAGAAGCATGAGCACTTTATCAGTGAATCCATGACTGAAGAAAATACCTTTCCCTTGCGTAACAGTAGATCCTCCCCTCTTCATGACCGGATGTTGGTATGTTCAACTGTATGTAAGTTGTGTGCAGGCAACCACAGCTGCTATAAATTCAAGGGTACAACGGCCATGTTATGTCTGGAAGACAGCATTGCACAACCCTGCATCACATCCTACAGCTCATATTCTTTTTTTGCCTCATTTATGATATTTCCTGAACCTTGGAGGGGGGTGATATAGATGCCTCATTTATGGTTGACCACTCAGGAGTCAGTTATTCTTTTTTTAAAAAAATATTTATTTTTATTTTATGTGAATTGGTGTTTTGCCTGCATGTATAACTGTGTAAGGGCGTCAGATCTTGGAATTACAGACAGTTGTTAGCTGCCATGTGGATGCTGGGAATCAAACTCAGGTCCTCTGGAAGAACAGTCAGTGCTCTTAACTGCAGAGCCATCTCTCCAGCTCCAGAAGTCAGTTATTCTTATGTTGACAAGTTATGAGATTCTGTAGTTATAGTTACCCAAAAGCTTCCCTGACAAACCTGATGACAGTACAGACATAAACATAATTATTTAGATATCTATGTGAAAAACGCATTATGTCTATTTAGCATAAGCTTCCCTACTAGAATCTATGATGTCCCAGACTCAAGTTTTTAACCAGGTTTACAGTAGCACATATGAATTATCTAGTGGAGATTGAGCCTCAAATCCAACCAGAAGGCATTGGTTATTCCCATAGCAGATCTGACACTATCACACCAGTGGCATGTTATATTTAGTTGGCACAGTAGTATGTTGGGCTCACAGCTGAGTGACATTGTTGGTGACAATTCTCCCCCAGCAGCCTGCATCCACACAGGCTAGCATTATGAAGGTAGACACCAGGGTCAGTTTGCTTCTGTACCAGCACTAAAGAAATAAAACATATGCACATATTACCTGCCTTTGTTGTTATTGTAATGAAATACAACTATGTAATTTTAATCAGTCATTTGGTCTTATGAAATACTATTCAACACAGATGTGAGTTTTTCCTGAAACTTTAGCTTGGAAAAAAAAAAAAGGTACAGTAGGTGCTAAAGAGATGACCCAGAAATTCAGAACATTTTCTGCTCTTGCAGAGGAACTGAGTTCATTCTCAATACCTGCATAGTAGCTAAAAACACTTGTAATTCCATTCTAGGAGATCTTGATGCCTTTTTCTGAAGGTACCAAGCACTCACAAAGCATATATACATCAGTGTGTATGAAACACTTATACATATCATAACAGAAAAATAAATATATTTTTAAAAAATGAACAGTAGGGACACTGCAGACGGTGGGGAAGGGTAGGTGCAGGGGAAACAAAGAGGTTGGTTAGTGATAAATTGCATGTCAAAACACATGATGTGAGGCAGAATGTTTCGTTGAGCATTACTGAGCATACCCAGAATGGGCTTACGTACTGACACAAGTGAGTGATGAATCTCTTAGAAGAAGTGGGTTGACACTAAGGATACTCCATCAGACTCAGGATTGTGAAAGCTCTTTTCTTCCAAGCCTTCTCTAATTGAATTAGACTCTTCTGGCAGGAGAGGAGCCTAGGACAGGCTGACTGGAAGGCTAGTTTTGCATGTGCTGTGATTTGGCCCCTCAGTTGTCTGCGGATACTTGCCTGAGCTCAGATTCCCATTAGCTGTGGCCTTTCATCTTCCTTTCTGGTTAGTGATGTGAATGAAAGTTCCTGGAGAGAAGCCAAGCTTGCTGCAAACCTGTAAGGCTGCTTAACTGATTAGAACTTCCATGATTATGGAGAAGTTGATATGTTGCAGGTTCAGAGCCAAATTACAGTTTATCTTTGGTTGTCTTAGTCTCCAAATTAGCCATTCCCTTTCCTCTTTGTCTGTCTGATCAACATTGCTGTGACTATCAGGTGAATTCCTTCTCTCTCTCTCTGTCTCCCTCCCTCCCTCCTTCCCTCCCTTCCTCCCTCGCTTTCTTCCTTTCGTCTCTCTCTCCTCCTCCTCCTTCTCTTTGAGCTGAGTGTCTCACTCTGTAGCTCTGGCTGCCCTGGAACTCCCTATATGTACCAAGCTGTCCTGGAATTCACAGAGATTTCCCTGCTTCCACACTCTAAGTGCTTGGATTAAAGTCTTGCATCTTTACACATTGCTCAGTAAAGCTTTCTGAGATGTATTAGCTAAGAGTGTCATGAGACAGCATGTGAGGTCTACATCAGAGATTCCCCCTTCCTGTAACCATCTGCCTAATGTTTCCTTCAGTGCACTTGAAAAGTGTCTTCTGTTAGCTGGAAATTTTTTGGTCCTGTCCAGGCCGCTCGGTCAAGACAAAGCTCCTCTTCCTGTCGTCCTGCAGCTGCTTATAAAATAATTATTCAGAGGCTTATATTAATTACAAACTGTTTGGCTTATGGCTCAGGATCTCTGCCAACTAGCTCTTATAACTTAACCCATTTCTATTAATCTATGTACTGCCACATGTTCTGTGGCATTACCTGTGTCCCATTACATCTTGCTTTTTGGTTTGCAGCCTGCAGCTTCTCTCACTGGGCCCAACTTCGTCTTTTATCTCTGCTTGGATTTCCCACCTCTAAGCTGACTTGCCATAGGCTAAAACAGTCTCTTTATTAACAAATGGTAATAAAGCATGTTCACAGCATACAGAAAGGCATTCCACATCTCTTTCCCTTTTCTGCCTAACTAAAAAGGAAGGTTTTAGTTTTAACATAGTAAAATTACATCAGTCTTCATCTGTGGTCTCTGTGTCTGTAAGAACTTCATGGAATTGCTGCCTCATTGGAACATGGGACCTAGGGTACTCTAGATGTGTTTCCAAGCCATGGTCACTCATATTTGGTTCTATAATAAACTGTCTCATTCCTTTTAAGGTAAAAGCTGGGCTTAGCTTTTTATTTTATTTTATTTTTCTTTTTTTGCACTGACAGTGGCAGCTTACCCTGACACAGGCTGGTGACTTTTCAGGACTACTCTACTGGCTAATGCTCAAGACACTGCCAGTTCATGGGGAAAACCATCTTGTTCTCAGAAACTTCAGTTCATGCTTCAAACTCTGCAGCATCTGGCATTCATTAGGAAAGAGAATATGCCCCTGTAGGCGCTATAGTGTAGGAAGAAGAATAGGGATAGAGAATCAAGTCTGAAAGGTTGTTAAGAAAGTCTTACAAAATCAGCATATGAAAAAACACAGTTGGTAACAAGAAAGGCTAAAACCCCCCTGCCGTGGCCAACTAAAGCCAGCCACTGGTGCTTGTGGAGAGTCACTCCAGAGTGTCTGAAGTTGACCTCGCTTGTTATATTACTAAACACACAGCTCTAGGTGAAGATCCATTGTGTTATGAGACATACCACACACAAAAGTTGTATCTAGAACTGTACATGACAGGTGAAAGCATTTAGGGAGAATCTTGTGCTAAGAAAATGGGTCTCCAAAGCCCCCTTTCCCACTGCCCCTCCTTTGACATAAAAGACTCCATTCTCTGTACAACAGTACTGAATGAATTATGTGGAATTATGGGTCTCTTGGTTTGGGTCTGCTTCTTCTGCCTTGAAAGTGTTCCCACTTACTGCTTCTACTAAAACTCTGCGTATCTATTCCAGTCCTTCTCTGGGAGCACACGTACCTTTAACCTTTTCAGAGGTGCCCTCCAAACTCTGCTCTTAGATGACTCAGATACAAGGCATGAAATGGGATCTGTTTTCTGCTGTCTCACCTCCATCCTGGTGGCCTTTACTCACTTCAAACCCAGAGTGCGCACGTGGCACTTATCCAAGCTCTGAGCTATTCCATCGGAGTCATCTCTTTTGTGACCTGTTTCCTTTTCATTAACATTACTTCAAAGCTGTGTTTCCAGCCAAGGCACAGCTCCCACCGGTTAAAGATCCAATACCTCTACATTGATTTCATCAGTTGTAATTTAGCTTCAATGAAGGGCTTCGAGATTGAGAATTTTAGGTGTCTGGTTGTATCTGCTGCAGCGCCAATGTTGTGGGATAGGCGGTTTAGTAAGCTTTTTTT
This sequence comes from Sigmodon hispidus, assembly GCA_004025045.1. Lineage (NCBI taxonomy): Eukaryota > Metazoa > Chordata > Mammalia > Rodentia > Cricetidae > Sigmodon > Sigmodon hispidus. The sequence goes on from PVIH01002826.1 coordinate 86,832, forward strand.
CCCATCTTATATTGATGGCATTAGGCATTTAAAGGGTAGTACCTATGCACTTCATAACTTTATTTTTCAAGTTGTTCCAGTTAAAACTGACTTGAAGCAGCCAGAAATACCTAGTTGCTTTTAATATATATATATATATATATATATATATATATATATATATATATATATATACTTAAAAACATTATTTATTTTGAGAGATTGGAGAAATGGCTCAGAGGTTAAGGGCACTGGCTGCTCTTTCAGAGGTCCTGAATTCAATTCCTAGCAACCCCATGGTGGCTCAAAACCATCTAGAATGAGATCTAGTACCCTCTTTTGGTGTGCAGGCAGAACGCTGTATACATAAATACATAAATAAGTCTTTAAAAATTATTTTTATCTTAAATATACTGATGTTCTGCTTATGTTTATGTAAATGCACCACATGTGTACAGTACCTTTGTGGGTTAGAAGAGGGCATCAGATTCCCCCAGGACGAGAGTAACATATGGTTATCAGCAGGCATGTGGATGCTGGGAACAGGACCCAGGTTCTCTCCCATATGAGCAGCAAGTACTCTTAACCACTGAGTCATCTCTCCAGAGCCCAACCAATGGATTTTTTTTTTTAAAGAAAAGTTCTTTAATTTATGATTTTTTTGTTCTATTACCATAACAACATGATGAACCAAGTAGTGATGATGCATTCCTTTAATCTCAGCACTCAGGAGGCAGAGGCAGGTGAATTTCTGAACTTGAGGCCAGCCTGATCTACAGAACAATTCCCAGAACAGCCAGGGCCACACAGAGAAACTCTGTCTTAAGAAACCAAAAGAAAAAAAACAACAAAAACCCAACATGGTATTTGGGGTAACATGAGTGTGTTCCTGGAAGGTAAAAGGTACAGAATGTGTGCGTGTGTGCAGTGGGATTATGGTATGTTGTAAATATTTGTCCCTTCTACTGGTTTAATAAAAAGCTGATTAGCCAGAGGCAGACAGGAAGTGTGTGTAGGGCTACCAGACTAAGAAAACTCTAGGAACATCTCAGAGCAGAGCAGAGACATCATAGGGATGTGACAGAGACACGATAAGGAGACAGCAGCAGTCACAGAGAAAGAAGCTGAAATGCTGCTCTAAGAAAAGTTATCAAGCCGCATAGCTGAACAGAATTATGGGTTGAGTTAAGATGAAGGAGTTAGCAAGTTATATGCCTGGGCCCTAGGTCAATCAGCAGAAAATTAATGTAAATGTCTGTGTGTCTCTGTGGGGCTGTGGGACTACCTGTCAGTGGGTCAGAACCTTGGGACAAGACCTGAAAGTCTGTGCCAGAAACTAATTACTACATGTGTGTGTGTGTGTCTCTCTCTCTCTGTGTACATGTGTTTGTTTGTACACTATTCAGTGTTTTGCACATACAAAGTAAGAAAGATGTTCTTGAACTTCATATTTCCAAGAGTATGTTTCTTCTACATTGGCTGAGAAGACTTTATAAATGTGTGCGTTGTCCACACAATTTCTTCAGTACAATCCAGTCACTTTGTTGGAGAAGTGACACTGCTTTGAAAATGGCTCCTATTGCTCCTCTTACTCACTCTGAGTATGAAGCTCTCTTCAGTTTCCTTATCTCCTAGCTGTGCTTATTGGCTTTGCACTCCTTAGAGGGCGACTCATTGCATTCAGTTTTAATCCAACAGCTGATGTTGGCACTGCGTAGGAAACACAGACATACATTGTTCTGTACAAGATAGTAATTGTCTTCTATGCTCTTTGAAAAAACTGGGATGGGATACTTTATCATGAGAAGTAGAACTGGTCACTTGAGTCTAATTGTTCAGGTCCAGTTTCACCATAGCCATGTGAGTACAGCATTATTTAGAAGCTGCCCATTTGGTTTCCGAGAATGATGAGTCATCATGGAGAAAAGGCTGGTAAGCAACAAGTTCATCAATGCTCAAAGGAATGCCTGCAGCTTGTCACTGTTGTCAGTAAGCAGCTGGACTTCTGGGACTTGGCTGCTTTCAGCAGAGCCTTGGATAGGGATAGCCAGTTAATCTGTCTCTCAGGACCAGTTCAGGGGTGGTGAAGATTTATAATTACTGTAGTTTCAGAAAACTATAAAGGTGACCTAGGTATATTATCAAGACAGGAACAGAGCCCCAATGTATTCTTCAAGGAGGATATATCCCTTCAGTGACCTTCTTCCTCCAGTGAGGCCCCACCTCCCAAAGATTCCTTCATCTCCCAATACTGCCACCATCTGGGGACAAAAATTCCAATTTATGACCCTCTGAAAGACATTCCAGATCCAAACTATAATACTTATTATTATGAGAACCGAGGAACAGCCTCATGGAAGAGACAAAGTGAGGGAAAAGTACAGAGCCTCTGCTTTTTGTTTTATATGCTTCCCCATGTTCAGCAGCTAGGAGGTCTATTGAACCTGATCCTCTTGGGGGTTTTGTGCCCTTACATTGGTCCTTATTTTCCCTTACATTGGCCACTGATGACCAACTCTACCTTCAGTTCCACTTGGCTCCAAAGTTGTGTGTGGGAAGGTGGAAAAGTTCCAACCCTTGAATTGTCTGGTTGGTCCCCAACAACCAGGCTTCCTCTGGAGGATATCCAGGCATCCTCAGCTACCACCATTTCATTAGCATACAAAAGATACAACATTTAAAAGACTGAAAAAGTTTTAGGAACTCTCTAGCAAGAACCAAAAGGAACAGAAAGATACATTTTATTGTGACACCACATGCTTTTAAATGCATTTCTTGTAGAGTATTAAATGAGTCATTCTGAATTCCCAACAACGGAAAAGGGAGTCGTGTAAGTTTTTCACAGGTGTTCCTGAATTTAAGGCTAACTGAGCTTGTTGTAGCCTCCCAAGCCTAGAGTTGTTTGGGAAAGAGAAGGCTCTTACCAGGAACAAGGCTGGAGCCTGTTTTAGAGACAATATGTCTAAAGACACTGTCTGAGAAAGAGAAACATTTGGCTGGTTTACAAGCAGGTATGAACAAGTTGCTGTGCCATTCACAAGTGGATGGCCACTTGTTGGACAGCAGCCCCAGGGGACACCAGTGAAGGGAAACCCTCCCAGTGGGACAAAGAACAGTTAACAATTTGTTTGTCTGTGTCCACTGTTAGCCAGAAAGATGGCTCATTGCCACTTCACTCAGTACAAATTGTTTGGCCTGGGTGTGTGTGTGTGGGTCAGAGACATGGATGGAGTAAGACTACTAAGTCTGTAGACAAGAAAGTTAGGGCAAAGGGTGTGTAGATGAATGGGTCTCTCTTAAGTGAGCACTGAAAGTTGTATTTTATATAAAAGCTTATCAAAGGGCATGTACTACAGTGGAGGCATGTAATAGAGGCCGTCAGTCTCTTTATCCAGCCATCATCATCTGAGTTCCAATGGACTTATCCACATAAAATATGGCTATTGTAGGGTGAAAGGGCCAGTCAAAGAAACACACCCTGACCCTTGAATGAGAACCAAAGAATACACTTTGGCCCAAAAAGCAGAGCCAGTGAAAGAAACACACCCTGGCCCTGAAATCAGAGCCAAAAAGCTTAAAAAGGGCCAGTGAAAAAACACACTCTGGCCCTGAAGCCAAAGCCAAAGAAACACACCTTACCCTGATCAACTCAGTATGAAAACCAACTAGTCCATGAGCAGAAAAACCAACCAATTCCTAAGCAAGAAATTAACCAATCCCTGAGCAAGAAATCCAACAAATCTCTGAGCTTGATCAAGCTCAAGGATTGAAATATGACCAATACCCACCCTGAAAATCTTCACCCTGGAAAAACTCGACCCCCTAAGAAGCCCTATATACATCTTGTTCCTGTTCAGTTGGGCACTGCCTCGTTACACCATGGCAAAGGCACCAGCGACCCTCCTGGATTCTTTCTCCCCTTTCTGGGTGAGAACTCCTAGAATGGAGGGGAGCAAAGTGGAACAGAACTGTAACAGTTTCACTGGGGAAACCTCCCCCAGCAGAGCAGAACTGTTAACAACAACTTCTCTGGGGAAATCTTTCCCGGGAACAGGGCTGCAAGCTGCAACACTTAGGGTGACTTTGTGGTATTCCTTGGTTCCCAACTGCCAGGATCCCTTTCCATCTGAGCTGTAATGCTTACAGTTACCATGGCTGATACAGGAGGTATGTATGAACTCAACAACGGAGGTTCACTGTTGCTAAGGGTCAATTTAGTGAATGCTGATATGGAGATGGTACTCTGACAACAGCTAAGACCCCCTAATCTACCTGCATGGGCTGTTTCTGCAACACTTGTCTATATAATACACAGTGATCCCAACTAGCACTTCTTCACATCCCATATCCCTACCATCAACAGCTTTCCCTGGCACCCTACCAAGTCAATTTCCAGAAAGTTCCTGAAGACATATTTCTATCAGATTTCACTGACACTACACTGTAGCAAAGTATTTGCCAACCAGTGAGTCACAGCTGTGCCCTGTCCAAGGTCTGTCTTACAGACCTGGTGACTGATACAGCTATGGAATAAGTTCTTTCATGGATCTGAGTAATTATCGTTCTGAAATATCTATCTATCCCACTCTGAGGAGCAAAGCCAAGATATGGTCTAATTCTGAGAGGATGAGAGTATACCTAAAAGGAGATTTGATAAAAAATTGTAAATAATGTAGTAAAGTGTTTACCTAGTATGCATGAAAACCCGGGTTTGATGACCAGCATCACATAAACATGGCAGCCTACACCTAATGTCCTAGCAATCAGACGGTGAGGTAGGAGGATTGGAAATTCAAAGTTATCCCTGGCTACACGGCTTGCATTTCACTTTGGGCTACAGGTGACCTTATTTCAAAGTAAATCTATAACAGTTTGATTCTTTTAAAATCCTGAAGCTGAATATGCCAATTTAGAATGCCTTTTCTTTAGAATTTGAAAACCTAAATTCTTCTTTGGACAGGTTACTGTGTAAGATCCTGACAGATCTATGGCTGCATAGATGGAATTTCTCAGGGTTGGCCTTTTGCTACCTCAGTTCTGTGTCTTTCACATTTGTAAATGTTTCATTATTTTTTCATTTGCTTTAACATATTTTATACTTTTTAATTCACTCAGCAGCTTTTAAAGTTATCACTGATAAACAATACTTTCATTTTTCTTGTTTAAATATTATATGCATTTTTACAGAAAATATAACAAACATTGAAGAATAAAAAATTTTAAATGACCTGTAATGATACCATTAAGTTATTACTATTGTTAAAACTTCTATATATATTCTGCTATATATATTTTTAAATATATATATATTTAACAGATAAAGACAGATTTTATAAATATAACATCATGATAATGTCCTCATTTACATAAAGGAATATTATGAATATGTTCTTATACAATTTGTGAATTTCTCTTAATTTATACTTTTTTTTTTTTTTCCTGGGCTGGTACTCCCTATGTAGACCAGTCCTGAGTGCTGAGATTAAAGGAGCCAGCCACCACTCCCAGTTTATGTTCTTAACACTTTTGAATTATAACTCTCACAGACCTAGCTGCATTGCTGTGTCTCAGAACCTATGCTAGTTCTCACAGAGACTTGATAAGAACACTTGAGTGGCCTTGTAGAGCCTCCCCCTTGCACAGACAGATACAGTCCTGTCTAGTGCTTGCCTCTGTGCAAAGCAAGCTAGGTCACACAGTGTAGAGTTTGCCTTCTCCTAAACCCCAGTAAGACTCAGAAGCCCCCTGGTTCTCTGCAACTGAGGGGTCTGTTTTCCCCCTCAGGGCCCATATCGTGGTGGCTATTTCTCCTGCAGCAAAGCCCCTCCTATCAAGGAGCCATCACCCTCTCCCCCGCAGGCCCCCTCCTGTTGTGGGGGTTCTCTTTCTCTCTCTTTGTAGAGCCTCTCCCTCCTACCCTCCCCCATGTACCAGCCTCTCCAGATCTGATGGGAAGGCAGTCTTCTGTTGCCGATGGAATATGCTCAGCCTCCTAATTGCTCTCCTACTTCAAAGCTGATCATGATTATGGATGTCCATGATTGTGAGGCCCTTTTCTCATAAAGCTTATTCTGAAGGGTAATTTTTGTGCCAGTTCCTTTCTATGAACCTGTCTTTTCTTTTAATAACAAGAATGTTAATATTGTTAAAATTGTAAAGAGAAATGGGCATGGTAACAGACCCTTAATCCCAGCAATCAGGAGGTAGGAGGCTTATCTCTGTGAGTTCAAGGCCAGCCAGGTCTAAAAAATGATTTCTAGGTCAGCAAGAAATACACAGTGAGACCCTGTCTCAAAACAATGAAAAGGGTGGGAGGTAACTACATTCCCCACACTATTGAAGCAGCATCTGTACAACTATAGAGGCCACACATCTTGGTGAGTATAACGAGTTCAGTCTAGAACTCATTGGCAAGGTTGAAAGCAACAAGCTCAGTTTATTCTGGAAGGGACAAGCCCTTATATACCCTCCATCCTGAAGGGGATGGGCTGTGCTTGGATGGCATCTGCTGCTGTGCTGTGGTTGTCTCTTATTAGCCCAGGTCACCTCACATTAGGACTCTGGCTCTTGTTGCCAGGGCCCCAGGAAGACTCCAGGCTGGCTCATGAGGAAGTGCTGCTATGAGCAAAGGCTTCAAGGAACCAGTTGTAACTGGTTTGAGCCTACTGGCCCTCAGGCCCTTAGAAGCCTCCAGGACCTATTCATTCCACAGTTAAAGAAATACAAAATATAGAAAAAAATGATAGCACTTATCCATTTTGGCTCTAGCAAATTATAGAAAACGCAATAGTATTTTTTTTTAGAAAATAAAATAGTATACATAGGTATGGAATGTCTTTCTGTACACTGTGAATATACTCTGTTACCATCTGTTAATAAAGAGGCTGTTTTGGCCTATGGCAAGGCAGCTTGGAGTTTGGCAGGAAGTCCTAGCATAGATAAAGGAGAAGAAGGTCAGAGACGCTTACTATTCAGCCACCCAAGAAGTAAGATGTGAAATTGCCAGTAAGCTACTAGCCACATAGCATGACATAGATTAATAAGAATGGGTTGAGTTAAGTTGTAAGAGCTAGCTGGTAATGAGCCTGAACAATAAGCCAAACAGTTTATAATTAATATAAGCCTCTGAATGATTATTTTATAAACAGCTATGGGACCATGGGTGAGAACATTCCTCTGGACCATGGTCAGAAACCTCAGACTACAATATGTCATAGAATTCTGCTCTAATAAATGAATATTTTGGTATACTCCGTGTAGGATTATACATCCAGACAGTTCATCCTCTTTTCTACAGGGCATCTGAGAAAGTCAAAGGACAACTTGCAGCTGGTTCCTCCTTACATCAATATGGGTTCAAAGGATTGGATTGAGATCTCAGGCTAGCTCGGTGGCCGGTGCCCTTACAACTGAGCAAGCTGGCCCTTTAAAATATAAGAAAAAAAATTTTTATAATGATCTCAGTTTCCCAGTTCTTTTCCTGGATCACAGCTATCACCTGCTTAAAATTTTAGTTGTCAAGGACATTCAAGTTCCATTCTACAAATGAAGAGGATAAAGGTATAATGGTTGGAAGGTTTAGACTAAGTTTTCTGGCTCCAGATACCATGTCATTTGCAACTACCAAATGGAAACCATTTGCCACAGCATGAGCTTTTCAATTAGATTCATTGCACTATGTGCCATGCATGGGCTGTTTCTTCCATTTCTTGTTTGGCCACATTTATTTAGGTTTGCCTCAAGTTATTCATCTTGCATTTCTGTTCCATGACCTAATTGTAGTAAACCCTTTAGAATCTAAAGTTTAAACTGACATCAGAGGGCAGTGGTTAGATATTTTGTCCAGTGTAATTATTTGTTTAATTTCTCCAAAGATCTCCAGGTGATTGTCTCTAACTTGTACAGGTGCTCAGTAAATTGTTGATGTTGTATATGATGAAGAACTACAATAATCCTGCAACTCCAGAGGACCTTTTGGGTCAGAAGTGTCAGCACCAACCTTGCTCCCTTAACATTTCTGGCATTGCAGACTTTTGGTGAGGCCCAGGGTTGTTATAAATCTTCCAGCTATGGTCCCATAGTTAAGTTTGTTGCATTTTATAAGCCACTTTATTAAATGTGTAGAGGTAAATTAGCAAGAGTCAGCCTCACTCTTCCCACAACAAAGCAAAGTTTTATGGAATACCTATGAGGTATCAGCTGGACTGAGGAGTCCCAGGCAAGTGAATATTATCATGTATTTACACTGACCTACATTTGATTTTTTTTTAACATTTATTTTTTTGTCATGCTTGGCAATGAACTTGGGATCTCAGACATACAAAGCACGTACTCTACCACTGAGCTATACCACCCTCCAATTATTTATACTTAATTTATATATCACCTTAGAGTTTACTGCTACACAAAGAGAATTTTCTCCATTTTAGGTTTATATATTCATTGAGAGAATCAACGCAATTCACAGATAATACAGTTGATAGATGAAACACATTAGCCACAAAATGAATGAGATTTCAAAATTATTTAAATTCAGCTATTGTTCAATTAGGATGAAAGCAGACCTCTCGGGAGAAGGGAGGTGGAGGAATGAAAGACTGAGATGTGCCCTCAAAAGAGCTATTCTGGGTAAGATGGTGTCTAACACAGTGGATATGGGGAATCCTGGAGGATTTGCTCATATGAGGGTTCAGACACAGCTGGAGGTCATGAAACAGCTGGAGCTGGTGGTGCTTGGACAAGAAGCCTATTACTTCCTGAGTGCTCAACTTGAGTTAAACTCTTTGTGTTTCCATATGCTTAAGGTTGTAGCGGAGGCCAGGAAACTCATAGCATTCTCTAGGTGTGAATGTGTGCTTCAAGTTCTTATAATAGCCAAACTTAATGTCACTCATTTGCATGCTTACAATCATTGCAAAGCCAAATGACCTAGCTGTATGGGCTAATTTTCTCAGCCTTTGTTCTGACCATTAACAGTACTTGGTTAAAGATACATTCAAATTCGAACACACACATTTACATTTATATTTATGTCTTTCTGTATTGCAAACTGATGTATTTAGAAACATTCTTTGAATAATGAACCCATAAATACCTGTATTTTAAAAATTGGAAATCTTAAAAGTACTCTTAATCACATGTTCAGATTGGGAAGTTTGGGGTGTGGAGTGGTTTAAAGATACTTTAAATTCTATAATCTATCATATTGTGCTCACACGTAAAAAACGATAACATTTATAATAAAATGGCAGTCTCTTGTCCTTTTAGTAAAGACCTCTACCACTAGCAAACTGCATGAAGCACTGTTTCATACCTTGAAGTACATTTTGAATCGCCTTGAGGAACCTTCTAAATTTTGCTTAAATAAAATAATAACAAAATAAAACCCTGAAGAGGCTCAGTTTATTCCCCTATCCTGCTGTGATAATTTTGCATCCCTTACCAAGTACCATAAATACAAGCATGATCTAGGATCCTTAAAAAGGCAAATAATGTCTTCATTAACAATGTATCTCGGAGCGTTTAAACAGTCAAAACAAGCGTGTTTCTATGATTTCTCCCACACATTCTTGGCTTTAGCGAGCAACTTCGCAGCAATGTTTTCTAGAGTACGTTGTAACACCGCTTAGAAACGAATCGGCAAGGCATTTTCACCTTACCATCAGATAACTCACTTATTCGGGTTTGATCAGGGGTGTGCAGTTCGTGTTTGCAGAAGCCAGGCGGCACAGCCTTCCCAGCCTGTTCTGGGTCTCCCTGGGGTCAGGAAATGTCTAGCCTTACCACCGTGTCCCCGAGGTGTGAGAGGATCTGGGGAACTAAGACAACCCCTGCCCCTAGCTTCAAAGAAGCCTCCTGGCAGCTTGGGTGGTTGGCAGTAGTGAGTTGGAAAGGCTGCGTCTCCGGTTGGGAACGAAAGATAAGGGCATGTGAAGAACGTGTCGATCCGCTAGAGGGCGAGCTCGGTGGCCAGCAGGCACCCAAAGGCAGAAGCGTGCACAGCCGCCGAGGCACAGCCGGCGGTCCTTTCCCTTTCTCGCCTTGCCCCACCCAGCGTCTCCGCACCCACCCCTCCCCCTCCACACGTCCCGCTCCCGCGAGTGCCCCGCCCCTCCCGCGCGCACGCCCCGCCCTCGCCCGCGGGCACGCGCCCAGTACCCGTCCTCCTCCCACGCCCCGCCTCTCCCTCGCGCGCACGCGCCGTGCGGGCGCACGCGAGCCGGCTCTCCGAGGCGTGAGTTGGGCGGGGAGCCGCGCTGACGTTGCCCGGGATGCGGGCAGGTTCCACAGCCATCTACACCGCCTCCGCCTCTCCTGCCACCGGGGTTTGTATGAGAACACCGGGCGGCGGGCGGCGAGGGATCCGCCGTGCGCCCCGGGAGCCGCGGGTGCGGAGGCCGAGCGCAGCTCTCCGCCAGCGCCCACGCCGAGCCGGTGAGCGTCCCCGCCGTCCGCGCGTCCCGCCGGCCGGCTCCCGGCGGTGCTGAGCTCAGCTCACCTGGCGGGGGCGAGGCGCGCTCCTAGGCGGGGAGGCTGGCTGTCGAGCGAGCCGCAGCCGTCGCCGCTGCCCCGTGCACTCCCCGCCGCGCTCCGCTGCCCGCCACTCCCCGGCCTCCGCCCTGCCGCGCCCCGGGACGCTTTGATTGGCTCCTCGTTGACAGTTTAGCGCTGTGGAAGGCAGTTTCAGCATCTCCACTGGCTGTCCGGGTGGAGGTTGACTGTGTAAAGCTCCTCTGCGGCACCTCGCTTAGCTCCGGGTGTGAGGTAACGGCGGCGATCCTGCTGGCATTGCGGGTTCTCTGTGGCGAGCCCTCTCTCCAGGTGTTCGGAATGGTAACGGTGCCCATCCGGTGCACGGCAGTTTTTGTAGTCCGCAGGGACGAGTGGCCAGCACTAGCTCTCACTTGGCCAGCCTCTGAGTTATTCTCACATTTCTCCTTCGCTTTCCTGAGATAGGAAGTTATTTTTATAATTGTGTTTTGGAATGTTTTCCGTCTACTTGACCAAAAAAGAAATAGTTTATTTAAGGCACCTTGAACGGTACAGATTTTAAAACATGGGCCAAATGTCAAAACCAAAAAGTCCTGGAGATCTGTAAGCTGATCTCCATAACGGAGGCACTTGGCGATGCCTTAGTCCATCCGAATTTCTCCTGATTTGCTCGGTTTCCCATTCTGCTTCTCCTGAGTCATATTCTACAGTTCATTTTGAGTGACCGTGGGGTTTTGTCTTGAATTAATGGATCAGTGTTTAAAACTGTTATCTTCATTGAGCTCTGAAACAGATGTTATGTTTGACCAAAATGTGAAATATATTAGTATAACTTAAGCTTTTGTGGTAGCAATTTTTTTTTTAGGATTTGTTTTATGTGCGTATGAGCGTTGGCCTGCATGTATATATGTTCACCACGTGTACTTGATACCAGAGGAGGTCAAAAGAGGGCATCAGATTCCCTGGAATTGGAGTTATTTTTATTGTGAGCCACCTTGTGGGTGCTGGCAATCAGACACACCCAGCTCCCCTAGAACAGCAGCCAGTGCCCATTACCACTGAGTCACCTCTTCAGCCTCGTGGTAGCAATTTTTATAATACTTTTCAAATTGATTTTTATTGAGTTACTCCCTTTGTGTGTGTGTTTAGGTGTAGGTCAGATGACATGAGAATTTTGGTTCTCTCCTTGACCTTGTGGGTACAGGGATGGGATTTAGGTGGTCATAGGCAGGGACCCCTGCTTGCAGAACTATCTTGCTACCCCCTTGAATGAAAGTATTCTCTTTAGAGAAGCAATCATTACATTGATGTGTGGTGATTGACCTACATTAGTGGAGGTGAAAGGAGATCCATGTTGTATGAAATATAATGTGTATTACAAATACAAATTGTATTGCATCTGTATTAATTAATCCTATAGTTTGGATTTTGTGTTTAAGTTTCTTGCACATTATCATCTTCTAAGTCTACTCTAATAGCTAGAATCCTTTAGCACTTAGACATTATAACAGTAGTAAATAGTGATCAGTGATCCTCTGCACATTGTTCAGTATCTTTTGTTCATCAGTGGGTATCAAGATAAATGCTGCAAATGGTTGAGGGTGGGTGCTATGTCTTAAACTTCAAGTTATTGTAGGTTACGGTGCTTGTGTTTGTAGTGCAGTGGATAAGGAGTTGAGGCTCAGCCAGAGAGGCTGAATTTGTGTCCTGGCTTGCTGTAGGCAAGTTGTTTATCCTCTGGATTCAACTTTCTCCATGCCAAAAATGGAGATGATGGTGTTTATGCCCTTAGGATCTCAAACATGAAATAAGTTAATACAAGTGTGATGCTCTCCCACAGAGTGTAGTTCATAGGAAATGCTCACTAGGAATTACTGTTCTTGTTACTGCTTTCCCTCAGTTAATCAGCCAAAGAAATACTTCAGGCTGGTTGGGCAGTGTTAGCACATCTTAATTCCCGTGATCCATTTTCTTCTTTGAAGCTGCGAATGTGTACTCTCAGTGTAAGTTTTAAATAGAACAGGTACACTCTGAGCGAACTGCCCTGGAGTGTTGCTGGAGAACTGAGTATCCTTGCCTGTTCCCTTTGACAGGACCTTGGAATGTCTCCCTCGTTTTGGTGGTGGTTTCTATTTTAGTCACCTGTTTTCAAGTTATTGCTTGTTTCTTTCACTGTCATATATTGCTTTTGGATGCATTATCAAAATATTAATGGGCACATAGATACAGGATATGCAAAGTAATTTTTATCTACACATTGTTTTGTCTTTATTGATATTACATAAAATGATGCTTTGACATCGTGTTCATTTTTAGTTTTCATGTGATTTTCCTAGAAAAATGGGTCTCACAATAATTTCTTATTTTTGTTCTTCGTTTGCAAGGATTTGATGCAGCTTGAACATCTCATATCCTTGGGACCACAGATGTTTTATATATTGGAATAATATATATATTATTGGATATATATATCTAATGAGATATTTTGAAGATGGCACCCAAATCTGAACGTGACAGACATTTTTATATGTGTGTAGAATATGATTTTATATAGAAGTTTTTAGTGTGCCTACATTTTGTTTGCATTATGGCAAATGAAGTCTGCTGCGAAGTGTCCGTTTGTGGTGTCATGTCAGTGTTGAGAGGGTTTGCGACCTGAGGATTTTAGAGAAATCAAATATTTTCAAACTTGATCTCAGGATTCCTTTTACATTTCTAGAAATAATTATAGTACTTTTTGGTAGGTTATATTCATATTTATTTTGTTACAATTAAATATTTTTTGTTAGTTCACTTACAATGGTAGCCTTAAACACATTACTATTAATATAAACAACCTATTTTTAAACAAACGACGACAACAGCCCTAGTGGGAAGAGTGTTCACATTTTGTAGTTTTCATGACTTTTCTGCGTCTCTCCATTCCTTTCCCCCTCCTCTCTTACCCTGTTCCCCACCCCACCCCACCCCTGGGTTTTTGGAGTGTACTCGGCAAGGAAGGCCTCTACCTCTGAGTTATGCTCCAGACTTAATTTGCATAAATCTTTAATATCAAATAATACAAACCTCTAGGCTATTTCTGCTTCAGCATTCAGTCTATTTCAGTTTGTTGTTTGGGTTGAAGAATGAGTATGGAGAACATCTAGCCCTGTAGGGTTGGTAGCTATAAGGGCAGTTGTGTGTATTTTTGTTGGGTATGTCATCAGAACTCATCTAGTGGCACTTCGTTAAAGGGCAGTTGCAACATGGAATCTGAAATCCTATCTGATTTTTTTTCATACTCATTTATACTTAGATGCATTGTTGTGAGCTCTAAATGGATCTTATGCACGTTTGAATTTCTAACAATTTGTTGGTTAGGTATTAAGTATTGATTCACTGAGTTGGGCACATCTTTGAAATGGTGGCACATTTTATTGTATAATACCAAAGAAAGTCACATTTTTTTGGGGGGGAGGTGGGTTTCTAGTACTAGGGATTGAATCCAGGGCCAGCCATATTACTTTTGGATTTTTTATTTTGGCACACTTTCATTAAGCTGTTTGCTTGATAACAGGCCTATTCTCCCAGGCCCAACAGAAGTCATGTTGTTGATATCGTTATTCTGTGATAAATTAGTAGAAGTTGTTTGGGTTGAAATGTGTTGGTGGATATGAGTTTTACAAAATTTTGATTAAAACAAATATTTTTGAAAAAAAATATATTTTTGTGTGTACCCATGCTGTGGTATGCTTGTGGAGGCTGGGAGACCATGTTTGGTAGGCCTTTCCTTTCACCATGTGGTTCTTGGCACCTGACTCAGGCTGTCAGACTTAGCTTCAAGTGCCTTTTTACCTGCTGAGTCACTGGTACATGACACATGGGTTATCCAGGAAACATTGTCACCATGTACTGAAGAGCTGATGGCTGTCTCAAGGCAAAGGAGTTCTCTAATGGAATTGAGAGCTTGAATCAGTATCTTTTTTTTTTTTTGTCAAATGGTTGAAACACCATTTGTTCAAACTTGGGTGTCTTGGCAGAGGCTTTCACATAAATGAACAGAGTAAGTCTGCCTTCTCTTCACCTAAACAAATAATAGTTATATTTGTGACAATGACTCTGGAAAGATGGCTTACCAGGTAACGGTGTTTGCTGCACAGGACTGGGAAGCTGGAGTGAATCCCCAGAACCATGCAGAAGTAGGAGAGAAACAGCTGCTCTGGCCTTCACATGCACGCGTGGTAATGTGCACACGCCCTCTCACATCATGGACACACTAATAAGTAAAATAAGGAAGGAGCGCACTGTTGGAGCCACATGCTCCTCATCTTTAGTTCTGGGGGTGCTGGACTGCTCACAGAGCAATCACTCAGAGTCCCACCAGCAAACTCTCCACAGTCTCAACAGTCATTGTTACCACCTCCCCCACTCTTTATTACAACCATTTGAGTGCTTATGAAGTGTAGACTACATTTCAAAATAGAGATTCAGCATAGCAGAAATGACAGCATTCTAAAATAGAGTAGTTTTCTTCTTAGAATATTTATCAGGCTGACTGAAGACGACAGCCAACAGTAGCAGTTCTTAACCTTGGCTGTAAATGGCTAGTGTTGCCCAAGGTCTTCCATGTGGGTTTATCTTGACTCTGACGGCATTCTGTCACCCACTCTTCCCTACACAAATATATATAGAAAGAAAATGGAAAGGGTCAGTTATAGATCCAGGGTCAACTCTACCCTCAGTAGAGAGGGTTTACTACTGGCCATTAAATAGTTGAAGGACTTGTGGATGTACATATGTGGGTTGAAAAAAATGAGAAGTAGAGATTAATTCTGAAGAGTACAGAAACATTAGGCCACAGCATTTTCTTCCATGCTTTTCCGTCTCCAGGTGAGAGCAGTATGGGCTGAAAAGGACAGTTCTAGGCTGATTGCTAGGGTGGGTTTATAGTGTAACTTGCTGGGGTCTACACTTCAGAGTTTTGGAGAATGCTGGTGGCAGGGAGGTGACTCAGCAGAGGCACTCTGCTTGTGTTCTTGGGGAAGCTGTGTATGTCACAGGGGTGGGCCTTTGTTGGAGAAAGCAGCCTTTATGCCGCAGTGAACTCTGAGTTGCCTTGTCTGTTGAGGCCAGTGAGCATCCTGGAGTCAGCATGTTCAAGCCCCTCTCCTGCAGTGTCTTTCCAGTGGCCTCCACAAGCAAAGCTTAGCATCATGCCAGCTGGATAAGGAAATATGTACAGGGCACTTTACATAGAACTGACAGGATGAACTTGAAAATGAAGGGCAGTGAATCAAACATCTGGCACAGGTAAGAGGCTCGCAGTATTGTTTGGACATCTGAAGAGATTCTAGGTTAAAATTTATCTTTTAAAAATGACATTTACTTATTGTGAGTGTGTGTGTGTGTGTGTGTGTGTGTGTGTGTGTGTACACCTATGTGCATGAACATGTATGTGCATGCCAGGAGGTCAGAGGACAAGCTTGTAGAAGTTGATTCTCTTCTTCTACCTCACAAGACCTGGGGGTTGAACTCAGGATGTCAGGCTTGACAAAAAGGAACTTAGTCACTAAGCCATCTTGCTGGCCCTATTGAGCTTTGTTTTAGGGAGCAACTCCCAAAATATTAGCCCAGAACCAGAGTGAAGGGAGGGAGAGAGGTGTTGTCTTGTGATTAAGAAACCTGCCTGATTGTGAGATGAGATTGCATTTAAAGCCTCATTCCTGGGGCCACACTGCTGTTTCAAAGTAGGAAACCTTTGGCTCAGGAGGCTTTTGGGTTCTGTATGAACATTAGGCCTGTTGTGATCTGTATCAGTTCTGCCTGTTAACAGTGATGAAACTAGCCCTTCTCAGGCTCTGGCACCAATAGGAGCATGAAATGATGTGTAAGGCTGTCTGTCTGTCTCCACATATACATGCATACATAACATATAGAACCTAGCAGGTGGCCTGTTGGCTTTGCTATGGCGTTGTCAAGCACACATGGTTATTCTTTGTTGTATTCTCCCCTCCACGACCTTCCCTGGGCCCATTTCTCTCTTGTTGGTCCCTTTCTTCCCCCAAGCAGTCTTCTGTCTACTTTATGCCACATGTAGTTCATTACCACAGACCTGTTTACGTTCTTTCTTCTTAGGATCCCATTTATACCTCTGTGGCCCTCACTACACTGTCTTTTAGTAAGAGCTTCTAATACAGGTATGAAACAATAATGTGGTTTGCAGTATCACAATGAGTGACATCAGTGCCTTTTAATAAATCAGCCTTCAGTCTACCAACAAATAAATTTTATGTCTTGTTAGAAATTTAAATTTAGGCTATTAGGTTAATTTTTAAATTAGGTTATTTATTTTTGACTACTGAGTAAGGTGACTTCTGTATGTATCCCTTATCACATGTATATCTGGCAAATATTTTCTTCCCATCCATAGGCTGACTTTGTTTTTTTGATTGTTGACTTTGCTATGCATGCAAATTCCTTAAAATATTTAAAAAGACTTAATTTTATTTTATGTGTACAAGTGTTTTGTCTACATGTATGTCAGTGCACCATGTGTGTACTGTGCCTACAGAGGCCAGTAGAGGGTTTCAGATCCCCTGGAACTGGAGTTACGGATAGTTGTGAGCTGTTATATAGGTGCTGGAAACTGAACCCAGGTCCTCTGCAAGAGCAGCCAGAGCTCTAAACCACTGAGCCATCTCTTCAGTCCAAGTTTTCTTAAATTTTATGTAGTCAACTTGTTTGTTTTGTTGCCTGTGATTTTATTCAGTATCCAATCATTACCACAGCTAATATTGAGCAAGTTTTCTCCTAGGAGTTCTATGGTTTTATGTTTTTTATTCCTGGGTCTTTGTAGCCAGAAATTTCTGACCTATTTGGCCTGAGGTCTGAACCTGTAGTCCCCCAGCTGCTTGGCCCCAATTAATCACACAAAGGCTTATATTAATTATAAACTGTTTGGCTTATGGCTTAGGCTCATTATCAGCTAGCTCTTACAACTTAACTCATTTTTATTAATCTATGCTTTACCATGTGGCTTGTGGCTTTATCTGTGTTCCATTACATCTTGCTCTTTTGGGAGGCAGCTTGCAGTGTCTTCGTCTGACTCTGCCTTCCTTCTCTTTTATTTATGCATTTCCTTTCTGCCTATAAGCTGCTTTGCCATAGGACAAAATAGTTCCTTTATTATCCAGGGTAATATACAGCATACAGAAAGACATCCCACATTGCTTTCCTTTTTTTGTCTAATTAAAAGGAAAGGTTTCAGTTTTAACATAGTAAAATTATATATGACAAAACAGATATCAGGCAAGAATTATAATATCTAGTCTATTTGTATTTAGCAAATTAAAGAAAATATTTTATTGTCTACCTTATCTTAGTGAGTCTACTTGATATATGATTTACTTTTTATTATAACTAAGGAAAACTATAATTAGAACTATTTGATCTTTAACTCTATCAAAGACTATAGAAGGATATAATATTACCTGAGTAAACAGGAAGTGCATTGTTAGCAACTTTTAAATTTTGGAAATGACAGAGACATCTGGCTATCTGGACAAGTTCTTCTGTAGCATCATGGGGGGCATCTATCTTTTGCCTACAGGCCTAGAGTCTCTGTCATACTTTTTACTAAAGCAAGAAATTTGAAGGACTGCTTTCCCCATTTTGGCATAGTTTGTCAGTCACTTATTTTTGTAACTGGATAATACTCTGTTTTAAATACATCACAGTTTGTTCCTACATCTGTTTGTTAGTGAACACTTGAGCTGTTTCTCCTTTGGTTATTGTGAACAATGCTGGTGTGAACACTGGCATGAAGTGTCTGATTATTTCAAATATAAGTCAAGAAGTGGAAATAACTCAATATAATAAATATAACTTAATCTAAAAATAGGAAAAAGACTTGAACGAACATTGCTCCAAAGATTTGTAAGCCATCAGTAAGCACATGAGAAGATCATGAGTAGTGTTAGTCACTAGGGAAATACAATCAGAATTACAGACCATTCCTCACCTAGGGTGGCTGGCTGCCATGCAGCTGGAGAATAGCAGGTGTGGGTGAGGCTGTGTAGAAATTGGAAGCCTTGTTCATCCTAGGTGTAAGATGGGGCCATCACTGTGGGTGTAAATCCATGCGGACTAGTTTGATTGTAAAAATCACTGTAGTGCAGTGCTTTCTAAGACATAGGTCTTCATTGTTCATGTCCCAGGATGGCTTGCTGGTTCTCCTCTCATGTCATTCTTAAAACTGCCACATTATTAAGTGTATTTATAAACTACAGATGTTGGTATTTAATAGTCAAGACCATAACACACAACTAAACAAGGGCACTGAACACTCTGAAATGCCCTGGACCAGCACAATTTCAGATTTGGAAGTTTGTTTTATAGTTTTGGAAGGGAATACTTGCGTAGACTTCACAAACCAAAACTACAAGTGTCTCTAAACCCAAAATTCTGGTGCCTGAAAGGTGTTCAGTTGTGGATGGTAACTGTTCACCTTGCAGCAGAACATGGGAGTTGGGTGCATTGGGTTGTAAAATAGAAACAGCTTTTCCTTAGAATTAGATTTCCCTCCAAGTTTTTGTTTACATTTGTAATTTATTTGTGCCTAAAGGCAGTTGGTGTCAGGGAGTTGAGAGGGTTAGTAGGTCTTGAAGTCTTCCCCCTCTATCACATGGCTTTAGCTGCAAAGGCCACACCTTAGCCAAGTGAGCGCAGCTCTACTGTGTATTGCTCTACACCCATTTCTAGAAAGATATTGCTGCTTTTATTTACTGTCAGGTCCACCATTGCTTGGTGCATGGAACATTTTTTTAAAACTTTTAAATAAAAAACATTTCTGATCTTTCGAAGTAACCTCTTTAGATCCCAGATTGAAAAAAATCTCTGGACAAGACCCAGAGACCTCTGATTATTCTGCTGCAGACAAACTATTGTTTTTCTGTGGAGTCAGTCAGTCTTTGCCCGACTTTCCATGTAATTACTTTTCAAGTTACATATGTGTATACTTATGTATGCTTATACATGAGAACATGCATATATACATGCATAAATACCACATATACATAAGTAAAATTAATCCAAAGCTTCCTTTGAGATTTCATCTCACACCAACAGAATGGCTGTCACTGAGAAAAGAGACATGAAGAGGCCTTCTGCCGAGCCCCAAGTTCTAGGTGTGATCTCCAGAACCCACAGAATGGAAGGAGAGAACTGACAGGGTTTTTGTTTGCTTGTTTGTCTTGTTTTTTGTTTTCTCTCTGTAATCCTGGCTGTCTTGGAACTTTCTCTGTAGACTAGGCTGGCCTCAAGCTCAGAAATCTACCTGCCTCTACCTCCAGAGTACTGGGATTAAAGGTATGCACCACCACCACCTGGCAAGTTTTTTTTTAAGATCATGTTTTTATTTTTATGTCAGGGTGTTTTGCCTGTATACAAACCTGTGTATCATTTATTTGCAGGAGTCTTTGGCAGCCAGAGGTGGCAGCAGACCCCTGGGACTGCTGTTATAGTTGTTGGGCTCCATCCTGGCCCTCTTAACTCTGAGCAAACTCTCTAGCTCCAGATGCATAATTTTTCAATAAAGAAAATAGACAAGAAATGCTGGTGAGGGTGTGTGGAAAGAGGAATTCTTATTCACTGATAGTGGAACTGTAAACTAGTACCCCATTATGGAAATTACTTTTAAAAAAGGTACTGTTATATGACCAAGATGTAGCTCTCTTGGGAGTGAACAGAGAGGACTCCAAATCCTGCATATCCTTGCTCAGTGCTCCATTAAACATCAGGGAAATGGAACCAGTCTAGATGTCCATTAGCAGATGGAGGCATAATAAATGTGTGTGTGTATATATATATATATACAAGTTTTACTCAGCTGTAAAAAAATGAAAATAAAATTTGAAGAAAAATGGATGGATCTAGAAAGTATTTAAGCATTTTATAATTTATTTATTTGTGTTTTATTACATTGGTGTTTTGCCTGCATGTATGTCTGTGTGAGGGAGTCAGATCTTGGAGTTACAGACAGTTGTGAGCTGCCATGTGGGTTCTGGGAATTGAACCAGGGTCCTCTGGTAGAGCAATCAGTGCTCTTAACCACTGAGCCATCTCTCCAGCCCATATTTAAACATTTTAAACATTAATTTATGTGTGTGAGTATTTTGCTTGCATATATGTAAGTGTAGCACGTGTGTGCTTGATACTTGTGGAGGGTAGAGGACAGTGTTGGATTGCCTGTAACTGGGGATATAGATAATGGCAAGCCATCATGTGGGTACTGAGAACTGAATTCAGTTCCTCTGCAAGAACAAATTCTCCTAACTACTGAGCCATCCCTCTAGCCCCAGATCTGGAATGCATAACATGTTCCTTTTCATGTGGAAATCCTGGCATATATATTATCCTTGTCTGTGGGTATAAGTGGGGTAGGTAAGTGTGGGTGTAGGCCATGACACTGAGGGGGATGTGGAGGCAAGGAGGCAGTAAGACACACGTGAAGGAGGAAAGGAGGCTACAATGGAGTGAAGGGTATGAGGGATGTGCACAGGGCGAAGGGTGAGGGCGGGTAGGCAACAGGAGCAAAGTCTGTTTGAAAATGCCAGGATGAAACCTAATACTGTGTATGCTAGTTTACATGTTTTATAATAAAAAACACATTTTTATTCCATTTGGGCTTCTGTAACAAACTCCCATAAGCTGGGTAGCTTTTAACCAGCATATATTTTTGCTCATGTTTGGAAACTGGGAAGTTGACAGGGCGTTGACAGTTTCAGTAGCTAAGCTGTTTATCTGTTGTTGTCACCTTGGTGGTTATACCACTATTCAGACTACAGCAACATGAGTTTACTGTCTGTGTGTCTGGGCTGGGGTGTGTGGGTTGGACCTCACTATGTAGCCTTGACTGGTCTCAAACTCAGTGTACTGTGGCCTCAGGCTCAGCAGCAATACGAGGTGAGGTGTTTAGTTTTACTACAACTTGATAATGGCTGATATCCATAGGAGGCCTGCCCTTTTCTGAATAGAAACAGAGAAGGAGTGGACTGGGATGGGGGGGGTAGGGGTGGGGTGTGTGTGTGTGTGTGTGTGTGTGTGTGTGTGTAGTTAAATGTTTCTGTCCCATCAGAAACTCTCAAATACCCAGCAGCTGCTTCCCAAATAATTGACTTGGAGGATTAATATTACTTATAAATGCTCAGCCAGTAGCTCAAGCTTATTATTAATTAGCTCTTTGCTTAAGTTAACTCATAATTCTTATCTATGCTTAATCATGTGCCTTGGTATCTTTTCTCAGTCCATCGTGTTCTCATTTTGCTTCCTCTGTGTCTGGCTGGCTCTGTCTCTGCCTTTCCTCTTTCCAGAATTCTCTTAGTCTGGTCGCCCTGCCTACACTTCCTGCCTGTCTACTTGCCAGTCAGTGTTTTATTAGCCCAGTATTGAGTGACAAATCTTTACAGTGTACAAGAGCATTATCCACAGCATGGGGGAAGTGGGGCAGGGTGGGAGGGACTGGGAGGAGAAGAGGGAGGAAGAACTGTGGTTGTGATGTAAAATAAAAATAAAATAAAAAACAGAGTGTAAGAAATACATGGGAGCATAGAGTTGAGATTTGGTCTTTTTTGCCTGGGACTTTTAAGTTCCTAAAAGCAGAACTGCTTGAGGTATCAATGTCTTCAATGAAGTTTGCCTGGGTTAGATGCCTAGTTATTTAGCATTTTCCTTAGTGGTGGGCATGAAGGTGGGAGAGTACAGGGCATAGTCCTGGCTGTCCTGGAACTCACTTTATAGACCAGACTGGCCTCGAATTCACAAAGATCCATCCACCTGTCTCTTTCTCTCGAGTGCTGAAATTAAAGGTGTGTGCCACTATGCCTGGCCTGTGTAATGTTTTATTCTTTGAGAATTTCATACTATGTATTTTGAACATATTCACAGCCTCTCCCGGCTTTTCCTATAACCACCTTCTCTACTCTCCTACCCCTTCCCATCCAGTTTTATTTTTTTTCACCCCTCCTCGTATCCCCATTGAGTTCAGTTTGTGTTGACCAGCCACCCAGGTATGTGATTGACCTGTGAGGGTCATAGCATTAAAGACAGCTGACTCTCTCTTCCAGTGACTGTCAAATACCCTTTAGAGCCCATCATTGCTAGTGGTGGGACTCTGGCTGCTTTTCCTGTTTATGCTCAGTTTTCTCTGGCTGGAGCTTGTGCAGGTTTTGTGCACACATCACAATGGTTTTGAGTTATGTGTACAAATGCCATGTTTTGTTCAGAAAATAAAAGCAGTTTCCTTGATATCATCCACAATTCTGTCTTAGTCTGTTTATGAAGACCTCCAAGCCCACTCACAGTAAGAGTTGAACCCTCAGCTTTTGGGTGAGCCAGGAGTCTGAAGGCCACCTGGATTGCTTAGTGGGAACAAACAAACAAAAATGGTTAACTTTTATAGGATGTGCTACTAACACAGTTTAAGGAATTCTTTGTGTACTTTCTTGAGAGGCAGGGATTCCTGAGCAACTGCTGAGTTCTGGGATTTCAGGCTCACAGGGTTGCCTGCCTTGTGCACCCTAGTCAGGAGTTCCGAAGCCACACCCTTCAGCCTGGTTGGCTGGCTCAGTCTGACCATGAGTGACCTCTTTATGAAAGCAGTCCTCCTGCTTTCATCTTAGAGTGCTGGGATTGCAGGATATGTCACCAAGTCCAGCTTTAATTTAGAAAGGACAGCCTCTGCTTATGTAGCAACAGTGGTTTTTGAAAGCTCATATGAGGTTTTCTGCATCCTTTGGGTGTGCACTGTTTTATTCTGAAAATTGGAAAAAGTTACTTTGACTTCATGTAGTTAGCTACATAGAAAAATTATCAAAGGAGGGCTGGAGAGATGGCTCAGAGGTTAAGAGCACTGACTGTTCTTTCAGAGGGCCTGAGTTCGATTCCCAGCCACCACATGTTGGTCCACAACCATCTATAATGAGATCTGGTACCCTCTTCTATACACTGCCTACACAATCAATCAATCAATCAATCAATCAATCAATCTTTTTTTTAAAAGTTATCAAGGGAAAGAAAAATACAGTTTTAAATTTCTCAATGACCTTAAAAGTGATACACATTTTTTATCTTTTTTTTTTTAATTTGCTTTGTTTTTTATTTTTGTTTTTTTTTTCCTTCTTTATTTTTGATAAACACATTTTTTATCTTAAAAATACATATTTTGGGGGCTGGGAAGATGGCTCAGAGGTTACAAACACTGACTTCTTCCAGAGGCCCCGAGTTCAGTTCTCAGCAACCACATGGTGGCTCACAACCATCTATGATGATATCTGGTGCCCTCTTCTGTATGTTGTATATGTAGTAAATAAATAAAGCTTTTAAAAATACGTATTTTTGATTTATTTAATAAAAGGAACATTTTGTATTTTATTGAAAATTGTATATGTACCTTTTGAATGAAACATTAAAATCTTCTATTTTGCAAATTTTCTTTGACATACAGCATTATTAAATATGTATAAATGTGTTAACTTTTTAGATTCATAATAATTTTGTTGTCTTGTTATGTAACAAAATTGTGTCTCATTAAGCATTAGTAGGTAAAATTCAAAGATCTATAGGATAATTTTTGATGTCTAGTTTTAAAGTGCACCTGAAAATATAAAAACTGCCAGTTAAGATGGAAGGTTGTCCTTGTGAAGATTTTTCAGAGATGAAAACATTGCAGTGGTGTTAGGAAAATGTTTTCATGTAGAAATACTCACATATATTTAGCAGTTGGTGCCTGTGTGACCAGTGGTCAGCAAGTGTGCTAATCATGGATGCTGTGGTTGGCTTGAGTATTAATGATGCATATTCACTTTCTCAGAAGATGTAGAAATACATGATTGTATGAGCTGCTTTTCAGATTAAAAGATAAGTTACCATAATCAAAAACAGCTTCAGGAAGAAAGTTTATGTTGGCTTACAGTTCTGGAGGATTCCAGAGGGCCAGAGTTGTTAATGGTGGGGAAGGCTGGCATACATGCTGAAGCAGGAAGCGAGCTGATTAAATTTTCATAGGATGGGGTGGGGGTAGAAGAGAGGGAGAAGTAGTGGGAACAAGGAACAGGAAGTAGACCCCCCCATGTAATTCCTTCAGTAAGGTTGTGTCTCCTAAAGGTTCCATAACCTCCTCAACTGTTGAAATGCATGAGCATCTTGGGTACACTTTCATTCAAGCTACCAAATAATTGTTATGTTTGGTTTCTGCACTTTTGTAGCTCTAGAATTTTGCTAATTTTCCATGCTGCTTTTAGATATCTTAGTAGTTATATATGGCAACTGCAATGATGGACTTGGCTGTGTAGACCTACTTCTTGTCTTCCAGTGTTAGAACCTCCCAGTCGTATGACTATTATAGCACCAAATGCATAGAACACAGAATTGTGTTAGGCGCCTGATAGTATTAACATTTTTCTTTCAGATTATCTGCAATGCTGGAACGAAGTAACTCAAGATGAGCAAGCTAAAAGTGGTAGGAGAGAAAAGGTACCGCAGCCTTGATATATGTGTGAATATTGATATGTGTGGCATGCAAATAATATGCAGTGCAGTTAGTGGGACTGATTAAATATGTGTGTTGTGCAGTGGCATGTTGTGTATATTTTACTAATACTTAACTTTTTAGTTAAAGACTTAGCTCGTATATAACCCAGCGGCTAAACCTGGTTCACTTCAAGTATGTTTAGTGAACTAAGAATCGTTTTTCATTTTTAAATACTGTGAAATGATAGGAAATTCAGTGTGCATCCTTGACATTTTGTTGGGTTACAGTCCTACCTGTTAATTTACATGTTGTTGGTAGCTACATGATCCATAACCCTAAAATAGATGCTTCCTGGGCCTTTACAGCAAAGATTAAATATCCTGAGTTTTAGAAGGCACTTTTTATGTCATTTGTATTGGTTTTGTTTCTTCCACTTAAAAAGTCAGACAAACGTTACTGATTCTAGATAGCTATACAGTCTTGAAACAGATTAACTGTTGTGCCCATTTTCTCCTCTGTAAAATTATCTTAATGTTATATGGTGTCTATGGCTAAGTAATATCTCGCTAAGAAAGTAAATGACATCTTGCTAACACTAATAATCAATGCTTCTGCCTCATGTGCAGTATTGTAATTTTATGTTTTCATGTATATGGTTTTGCTTTTATAGATGCTATGTTACAAAGTGGAAAGTGTACAACTTATTAGGTAATGTTTATCTCTTAAATTGTTAGGTTTTCTAATTTTTTAACATAATTATACCATAATAACTTGCATTATTTCACTAACTATAATTTCTACAGGAAGGTGGTTGGGATTTTTTTTTTGGATTAAAAAAGGACCTCCCTCCCCCTTCTCCCCTTCCTCCCTCTCTTCCTTCTTTCCTTCCTTCATGTGCATATGCATGGTGTGTGTGTGTGTGGGGGGGGGCATGTATGCCATATTGTGCATGTGGAGATCAGAGGACAACTTTCGGGAGTCAGTCATTTCCTTTGTGTGTGAACTCAGGTCACTAGGCTTGTGTGACAGGTGCTTTTACCTACTGAGTCGTCTCCCTGACACCAGGCCTTACTTTTCTGAACAGGTCACATAACTAGTCTGTTTTCCCACTAATTAGTTAAATTGTCTCATTTCTAGAAATGGCTCATACAGTTTGTAAACTTCAGGCTCCTCATGTCTGTCTTTGCTTCCTGAAATAAATTGTACTAGGTATTTATGTTTGTTGTTTCAGGCTAGTCAGCCACTATGTCTTCTTCTGTATTGTAGCAGTTGATCATTTCTGTGAATACTTACTCATTAATTCTTACATCACAGTGGTCAGAACACCTGACAGAAAGCTCATGGTTTTAGAGCGCTAGCCCCTGCCATTGTCCCTTTGACCTTGGGTAGAATATCATCGTGGTTGGATCATGGAGTAGAGGAATGAAGGGGTTAGATAACACACCTGTGAAAACTTACCCAGTAACGTCTAGCTGTTTCCTATCTCCATTTCCACAATTTTCTAAAGTAGCAACACCCCTGGAGACCAGCCATCTAAATGTAAATAAGTGCATGGAAGTGTTACATATGCAAACATGGCACTTTTCATACTGTCTGCTAGTGAGAGCTGACTGCAGTGATGTGGATTGAGATAGAACAGGGTCAGTTGCTGTTCAGTTCCAACAGCTTCTGCACTCATGGATTCAGTGAATCACGCATTAAAAAGATCTGAAAATACATTTGGTGTCACACAGAGCATGTGCAGACCTTTTTCTTGTGCAGTCATAGGTTCCTAACTATAGACTGTGATAAAGATTCACATGTGATTTAAACTGTATTAGGTATTGTAAATAATGTAAAGGTGGATGATACGGAGTGTGTGTAAGTTTACATAAGGAATTTGAATGAGCACGAATTTGGGTATCGGTGAGGCCCTAAAATGTCTATACAGCAGAGTAAGATTGAGAACTCAGGAAAATATCCTCCAAAGGTCTGAGTGGGGGAAATAATAGTCTTAGGAGTTGTTCTTAATTATTTTTTTGAATTATATCAAAACCACAGGAAATGCATTTTGTACTTTCCATATCTCTAGAGGCTTTTTTTCTTGTTTTGTGATTTATTTTATGATCACGACACAAATCTATTTAGCACTCAGGACTATGCATACACATATTATTGTGTGCATATGCCTGTTGAGTGTAGGCATGCGCTGTCACAGGGCCCAGGTTACAGGCACACTTGAGTGTTGGTGTCTTTTCTCTTGTTGAGACAGGTTCATTTCTTTTATAAAATTGTACAAAGTAATTCTGTTTTAATATCTATAAAAGCCAGTGAGGTTTCCTGTTCTTTCTGATAATTTGAGTATTTTCTTTCTTCGCTTTCTCTTTTCTTGAACAGTGGCTGGAAATTTATTTTTATTGATTTTCTCTAAAAAGCAACCTTCTGTTTTAGTGATTTTGGGAGGCTTTTGGTCTTTTTTTTTATTGTTTTCTGCTTTATTTCTTGATCTTTGCTATCACAGTGGTTTAAAAAATAATATTAATAAATAATGTATTTATTATATGTGCATTGGTGTTTTGCCTGCATATATGTCTGTGTGAGGGTGTCTGTTTCCCTGGATCTGGAGTTACAGACAGTTGTGAGATGCCATGTGGTTGCTGGGAACTGAACTCCTGACCTCTGGAAGAGCAGCCAGTGCTCCTAACCGCTGAGACAACTCTCTCTAGTTCCCTCAAGATTACATTAAATTCTGTTTTAATTTTTTGATCTGTGTTTTCAAGTGCTAATTTTAAGTATGTGAGGAATTTTCAGTGGTTTTAACTGATAGAACTTTATATTAGTGGGCGGGAAGATCTCCTGTCTGCAGCTGCTCCTCCCTGGGAGCATGCTCCGCCTGTGCTGCACTTGTAGATGCAGTGAACAGCTGGTCGCATTGATATGCTACACTCAGACAGCATCACTCTTCCACTTCTGTCTGTCTGTTGATATTGGAATCTCCATAAATTTGCTTTTCCTTATGTTCTGTAAAATTTTGCTTCATAAATTTTGAAAGTATTATGCCAAGGATTGTTATTACTACAAAACGTCCTTTATTCTTGGTTGTAGTTTTTCTCTTAAGCCTATTTTTCTAATGTTAATAAAAACTACTCTGGCTTTTAAAAACAATTAGAATTAACATATATTTATTATCTTTATTTAAAAAGCTTTGTTTTATGTGTTTGTGTGAGTGTTTGGCTGCATGCCTGCCTCTGTACCATGTGAGTGCCTGGTACTCTCCAAGGTGAGAAGAGGGCATTGGGTTTGCTGAACTGGAGTTATAGACAGTTGAGAGCTGTTGTTTGGACTCTGGGAATTGAACCCAGGAACCCAAGTTCTCTGGAAAGGCAGCCGTGTTCCTTTACTGCTGAGCCATATCAGTCCCTCGTTGTTTTTAGTCTACTTGCCTTCCAGGAAATATTCTCCTTTTTTGGTTATTTTAAAATATATTTTAATTTTGGAATTAAAATATAGTTCAATTACATAATTTTTTCTCTTTACATTTGTCCCGTGAACCCCGTCCATATAACTATGTTTTCTCTCAGATTCATGGCCTATTTTTCTTTCATTGTTGACATATATTCCTTAATATATAAATATAGCCTGCTCAGTCCATGTAATTATATAATGTTTCTCTCTCTCTCTCTCTCTCTGTGTGTGTGTGTTTTCAGGGTTGACCGCTGGGACTGGATAACCAGTTGAGGAGGTTCTTTCAGGGAAGGGTGTCCCCTACTCTCAGCCATCTTTAGTTGGCTGTAGTTCTTTGTCTAGGGTTGGAGTTCCAGGAGATTTCTCCTTTTCATGTTACCATGCTCTGTAGTTCCTTGTCTAGGGGAGGTAGACATATGTGCATTGTCTATGTCTAGTTCCCCTCACCATGAGATTCCCCTCACCATGTTGCATGCCTGTTGGCGTTGTCCTGGCTTAGGTCTTCTTTAGACAGGGTTTTAGGTCGCTTCTCTGTCATATATAGAAGACACAACCGCACAGTATACTTCCTGTTCTTTTCTTTCCACCTCCTATTCTACAGTGTTCCCTGAGCCTTGGGTACCAGAGTTGTGTAATAGATGTGTCATTTGGGGATGGGTATCACCTCTTCTCTGCATTTTAATCAGATGTGGCTTTCTTTAATGGTCTCCATCTGTTGCAAAGTGAAGTTTTTTGATGAGGGCTGAGAGTAACATATATCTGTCTGTGGGTATAAGAATGAGGATTTAGAATGTGTTTAGGAACCAAGCTGGCTTAGTAAAATGAGGGTAGTGTGTTTCCCTCTAACATACATGACCTCACCAGCCCTGATGTTGGCTAGGTTTCCAATACCTGGCATGATTTCCCTCGTGTGGAAAGTGCCTTAAGTCCAATCTGTTATTTCCTGCCAAGAAGTGCCACAGCATATGCTTAGGGTTATCATGCCCTACTGGTTGCTGGGTGACTTGTAGTCTTCATAACTGGATAGGACTGTTGGTCACTTTCCTTCCTAGGATGCTGTGTGGCAGCTCCTTGGTCCCATGAGTGCTAGTCCTTAGGGAGGGGCTATCAGTTCAGTTGTAGCCCAGGTCCTCTGGGCTTCGTGTCTGAAGTGCAGTGTGCCTTCAACAGCAGGACTCAACTTCCTCCACTGGGAGGCAGCCAAGGCAACAGCCATGGCATGGTATGTTTTGGGAGTCTTTTGAACTCCCTTGACAAACAGCCTTGGAAAGGGGGCTTCTCAGGCCTGGTATGGGGATTTTTGTTAGATAGTTTGTTTCTTGGGGAGACGTATTGTCAGCCCAACTGGGAAAAATCTTATTTAAACTATGTGTTTATGTATAAACATAGACTTATATGTAATTTTAGATAAATATATAATAATACAATTCTTCATGGCTTTTTAAAGGCATCATTACTGTTATTTTTCTCTAACTCTGCCCTCTCTCATCCTAGGCTCACTGCCCTTCCCTTCTGTAATGTAAGCCTTCCTTATCTTTTCCAGTTCTTTCTTCACATCACTTGTACCCTGCACCTCTTGACTGCTCCCCCGACCTCTGGAGTACTCCCCTGGCTTCTTCAGTGCTGTAATAACTATTTACTGGCAATTGATTATATGAAGGATTAGTATTTGTTAAGGGGTTTATATAAACACTCACTGACATAAAATTGAACCTTGACGCAATTTTTGGAGAGTGGAACTGTCCCACACAGTGACAGTGTCTTTCTTTTCTCCGTGAATACAGGAAAAATAGGAAGGGCAGGCAGCCTGCAACCTTCAGTGGGGGCTGGCCACGCCCCATTCAGGGTCCTCGAGATCCCAAAGGCATGCCTCTAGGTCTCCCTCAGTAATGCCTGGACCTGCCACACTCTCCTAGTGGACTCTTTATACTTCTCTGGTTTCTGTGCTTGCTCCAAAGCAGTAGTCTTTATTAAAAACTGTGAGGTTATTTTGTTTAATCTTTGAAGATATTTAATAGAAAATACAGCGAGGACTGGGGTACTAATTATGGACATTTATAGACAAAATAGCTTTTTTATTTGTTGTTTTTAAACAGAGCTTCAAATATTCAGAGCCAACCTTAGACTCACTGTGTGGCCAGGAGTGACCTTGGACATCTGATCCTTATGGTTCCCCTTCCCAGGTGCAGCCTGAGATACAGGTGTGCACCATCAAACCTAGTTCTATGGCATTGGGAACTGAATCTAGGGTCACATTAGGTAAACACTGTCAGCTGAGCCACATGCCTAGTGTTGACTTGACTAAGGAAATGAAGCACAGATGGTATACACGTGCAATGGAAATTAATAAATCCTGGAAGACCATGTGATGGTTTTTTTTTTTAAAGCACAAACTTAAGTAGTTCATTTGTGCTTAAAATATCCATCACACAGTAGGTGCTTCTGTCTTTGCATTTTGATTATCTTTCTGACACTCTCCTTGCTTGGAAGGCAGCCATCTAGCAGTCTGGCACTTACTACCACAGTAAACCAAGTCAAGTAAGAACAGATACAGTGGTGCCATCTGCATTTAAGTTAGTGCTGCACTTAGCCCTCGTCAGAGCTACTTCAAGGCTGAGAGTGGCTGCTACTACAGAAACCCCGTGATACCCAGACCACAGGGAATAAATGATGGGGACATAGTCGGTCGGCTCCAAATGCTGAGCTGTGTCACCCCCAAGGCTCAGTGAACATCATAAAACAATGAGTACAAAGGATGTAAGCACCAGAGGATGGGGAGATGAGCCTTCTTCTTCCATGACATAGCTGTTGTACTCATGTTATCATCACAAGATCTGCATAGGATTGGGCCTGCAACATTTTGTCACAGCTCCTCTCCTTGAGGACTATTGGCAGTTAATGGTGGCCAAAGGAGGGTATTATTTCCTTCAGTGAGATGGCCACTCAAAAGTTGCCCATGTGCTTGCAAGCAAGCAGTTCTAAGTGAGCCTTCTGGGTTACATGCAGAAGGCGTGAAGGCAGGAGGGTGGACTTGAGAGGAAAGGGAAAGGAATGAGAGGGAAATGAGAGGTTGTGAAATGCCTAGGATTTATTACACATGCATGAAACTAGGAAGGAATAAGAATGGGGAAAAGAATACAAGGCCAAGGACAGTTTCAGCTGTGGAGATATGTGCACCTCGTCTAGCCGTTTGTGGTTGGCTTTTTCATTTAGCTAACCCCCTCTCCCTCTTGCACCCCTTCAAATGTCCTCATTCAGGGGCTGGGGGGTGCTCCGTGAGGAGCATAGGTGACATTGAAAGGCTGTGAGGCAGGCTGGCTCAATGGCCAGCACGGCATCCCCATGGGCTGAGAGCCGCAAGGCAGAAGGGACAGCTTGCCATGCACCTGGCTGTCAGCCTTTGCTTGCCTTGTGTGTAACATCAAGGGCTCTTGTGCTGGTGTTCTTGGCAGGCTATGCTACCTCAGGCACTGAGGGTGAGGTGACTGAGGAAGCGCTGCTGGGTGCCAGTGCTGTTGGACTTTCCCTGTTGGTGGCAGGCTCCCGAGAGCTGGGTGGACGCCAGGAAGCACACACCAATGATCAGTAGGGCTCATCTTGTTTGCTGAGAACAGTTTTCAGCTGCAGTGATTGGGAAGAAGTTTGAATCTGTCAGTCCCTGCAGATTCTGGGCTCTTCCTGCTCTAGGCTGACAGGAGGTAGGGGTGGGGTAGAGTCTGTGGTGTAGGGAGGAAATGGAAGTGGAAATGGCAAAATATCTTGAGAGTGGCAAGGAAAGCATTAGACACTAGCTTTTAGAAATAGGAGTTAATTTTGTTATCTTTGATTGACCTTTAGAGATAAATGGTAGCATTTGAAATATGTAGATCATTCTTATAGGCTGACATGTGCTGTTTGAGAGTATTAACAGTGGAGAGGAGGGTCATCTTTGTGTATAACCTACCTAGTTTTTGTGTTCTGTTAAAGCTTTCACATTATTTTTTCAGTGTCAGTTTTCTGCCCTGGTAATTGATGTAATTGTAACTATTGGGCTGGTGAGGTGGGTCAGGATGCAAAGGCAGTTGGCACCAAGGTAGACACCCTGAGGTGAGCTTAGGGACCCATGTAGTGACAGGATGGAACTAGTTCTTTCAGGTTTTCCTCAGACCTTCATATGTACGCCCCTCAGTACATGTAAACAAGTTACACATAAACATACAAACATTTAACTTGTAGAAAGAGTGCTGCAGTGTAACTGGTAAAGCTTTGTGTGAGATGAGGTCTAGGCTGAGCTGGTAGAGGAGAGATCCAAAATGCAATAGGAGCAAAGGTTCAGTTGTGCTGCTGCCATGCTTAAGGGTTGGTATCCTAAGGGTGGCAGAATGGCTCTGCTTTTCCTGGTGTATCGCTTCTGTCTCTATCTAAGCATTTTCTCCAGTTCTTCACATCATCTAACCAGTGGAAATGGGAACAGATATAGATACGTTATCTGTCTCATGTGTTTACATCTCATTTGGGTAGCACTTAGATACAGTTCATGTCTAGTGTGGCCGTCACAGGACTAGTCATAGATATTTGAGTTCTCTTCCATTGGGCACTGGCCCCGTTTCATTTCTGTCACTGTGACGAAATATCCTTATAAAAAGCAACATTGAGGGAAGAGTTTATCTTAGCTTAGAGTTCAAGGTTACAGTCCATAACTTCAGGGCAGCCACAGCAGCTGGAACTTGAAAAGTAACACATGTACCCCTGCTGCCTGCTTATCTCCTTTGTTCTTAGAGAGCTCGGGGCCCAGCCAGGAAAATGGTGCCACCCAGGATGGCTTAGGTCCTCTGTGTCAGCTGACAGTTCCCACATATGGCCACAGGCCAACCCAGTCTAGAAAATTCCCTATTCCAACTCTTCCCAGGCAGCTATAGGTTGTGGTAAGTTGATATTTAAAACTAACCATAACAGACATATTCAGATAGATTTTCTTTCAAATCCACTTGTGGGTGTGTGACTTGCTTGAGGAACTAGTAAAACAAAATGAAAGCATTTCTAATCTCCAGAAAGTAGACCAGTGGTGTAAATAGGGGCATGTAAAGAAAGGCAGAGGACAGATACAGTTTGCAGCCAGTGGGGACCTAGCTGATCCTAGCTGATGTGGGAAATCATCTGGTAAAAGGAAGAGATAGAAGGCGTCATTATTATCACCATCACTCCGCCTCCTTTTCCTCATCCATCTGCCCCCGCCGTCTTTCCCCCTTTTTGAGACAGTCTTTGTGAGGCTCTGGCAGACCCTGCCTTAGGGTTTCTGTTGCTGTAATAAAATACAGTGGTGAAGGCAACTTACATGAGCTTGTGTTTCCATAGGGTCCACTGTGGCAGAGTTGAGGTTCAGGTTCAAGCAGCCAGGAGAGCAGCTGAGAGCTCCCATCCTGAACCCTAGCCAGGAGCCTGAGAGCACCCTGGGAATGGTACAACAAGGCCACAGTTCCCAATTCTTCCCACCTGTGGGGACCAAGTATTCAAACTTTGAGTCTGTGAGGGTCATTCTTATTCACAGATGGTAAATCAGACCAGATACAATCTACTATAGCAGCCAAAGAGAGCTTTACAATTTATATTACTATTATGTGTATGATAATACATGTAGAATGCAACTCTGTGGAGTAGGTTCTCAAAAGAGAGCTTTTAAGGAAAGAGAATTGCTATTGTTTTTGTTTTCCTCTTTTGGGGTGGACTGCCACCCAACTCCCAAATCAATCATACATAGGAGGGGGAGGCTTATTCTTAATTATAAATGCCTGGCCTTAACTTGGCTTGTTTCTTAACAGCTTTTCTTAACTTTGAATTATCCCACCTACCTTTTGCCTCTGGGCTTTTTCCTTTTTCTCTGTAACCTGACTTTCACTCTAACTTGGTGGCTGGTTGTGTAGCTGGGTCCTGGCCCCTGATGTCCTTCTCTCCTCCTGCTCCTTGATCTCTTGCTTTTCTCCCAGATTTTTCCTTCTAACTGTGCTTTCTCTGCCTGCCAGCTCTGCCTTGCTATTGGCTGTTCAGTTCAGGAGGTTTCCCCTGATCAAACCTGATTCATATTAACCAGGAATGAATCCATAGCCTCTCGTCTCCCGTGAGAACAAAAACTCAAAAAACACTATATTTTTTTTTTTACATTTCTAAAGTTAAGGCATTTTTAAAGTATAGAGGCTGGTTTATTTCCACAGTCCCTCTTTCAATTCCAGATCTCCTAGCTGCTGTTCTTTGCTTTTAGCATTCAAAACATTCAAAATCAACACAATAACATACAGGATCCAGACTTCCTGTGTATTTCCCATCTCTCTGTGGTTTCTTACTATTTTTTTATTACTTTTCTCTTTAAAGACCTTATTTTTAAACTATTCATTTTTCTATGACTATATTCTTTTTCCTTTCTTAAGCCTACACACAATGTTAAACACACTGTAACCTGTTTAGAAAATTTGCCATCTGTACCTTTTTTTTTACTACATATCTCTAGTCTTTTTTGACCATATGAGCACACCTTTAAACTGCTAACCTACGTCTGGATCTTCCACATGGCTCTTTCGGCTGGCTCCACCTACTTCTCTGGTTGTGAAAGCCAAGCCTAAAGAACTCAGGGCCTGCTGCTTGGTTCCTGACTGAGAACTGCAGAAAACTTTCCAGTGCTCTAGACTGCTGCCCTGGCAGGCATTTTACTTAGTTTTTGTTTCGGCTTAACATACTAGCTGCTCAAGGGTTTTCCAGCAGGTAGAAACACTTAAAGGAAGTCTCGCTCTCAGTTTTTATTTTTAAGCTTTCTCAGGCCCCCTATGGAAATTTAAGCACTACATTGCTACACCAAAATGCTATTGTTTGATTTTGCTTTTTGGGGGTCCCCCTGCCACCCAGCTTCCAAGTAAATCATGCATAATAGCTTATTCTTAATTATAATGCCAGCTTTAGCTTAGCTCCTTTCCAGCCTGCTTTTAACTTTAAACTATCCTTCTACTTTTGTCTTTGGGCTTTTTTCTTTTCTTACTTCTGTAATCTGACTTTCACTCTCGCTCTGTGGCTGGGTGGCTGCCCCTGATGTCCACCTCCTTCTCTGGCTTCTTCTTCCTTTTCCTCCCAGATTTCTCCCACTATTTATCTTCTCTGCTTGCCAGCCCCGCCTATCCTTTCTCCTGCCTCAGTATTGGCTGTTTGGATATTTATTAGACATACCATTAGGTATTTTAGACAAAGTAACACAGAATTAACAAATTAAGTAAATACAACATAAGCAAAAGTAACACACCTTAAAATACTGTTGTACAACCCCTCCCTTACAGCTGTTCGTTTTGCTGCTGCTGTAGCTATTGTATTGACTTTGCTGTCTCTGAGTCCAGCAGGCATGCTCTCATGTTAGTTTGGTGCTGTGGCTCCTTTCTGCTGCAGTCTGTGTGGCTCACTGTTCCTGCTTCTATCTGTATCTGTTGCCGTTAAATGGCACCGTTTCAGTGGGGTGGTCTTGCAGACATTCATAGTTGCATTCCTCTTTTGACATCATTAATTCTTCTACCCTGACATCATTTAGTTCCTCTACTCTGTTTCCCCTCCAGAATCACTTTCTACTACCTGAAAACTTCATAATTAATGCAGATACTTATTTGACCTGTATGTGAGAGGCAGATTTTTTTATTTTATTTTATTTCATTTTATTTTTGAGATGGCGTCTTACTCTACCCAGTGTGGCCTGTAACTTGGAGTAACCGTTTTGCCTGAGCCTTTTAAGTTCTGGATTTACAGGCAAATGCCACTGCACCTGTCTTGGGAGTGTAGATTATAATCTGTTTGCAATAGTAGAACAAG